>JAHBCN010016602.1:19419-38026 GCA_019359885.1 Listronotus oregonensis
TAACTGAGAAAGATATCTCAATCTTCTTGAAAACGATATTGAGGACATTTTAGAAGAATTGACACTGAAACGTATCGCACGATAATTTGGCAACAAGAAGGAGCCCGCCCCATGCTGTTCGTCAAGTTGGCAGTATCTTAATCGCCAACGGGATTGACGTTATGGCACTATTAGATGGCCAACTAATAGTCCAGATATTACAATTTTGGATACTTTTCTAAGGGGGCACTTAAGAATTCGTTTACCAAAATGGGAACACAAAACGGAAGAAATGAGAGAAAAACTGTAATTGAAATTAATGTTTAACCAAGAACCTCAAATAATACGGGAGCTTGGGGTAGGGGGGTTATACAGGGTTAAATTGATGGCTAAAAATGAGGAGATTTTTCAACTCATTTTAAGACAAAAGTCCATATAAACAATATCGCAAGGAGTATTTTTGAGATACAGGGTGTTAAAATTTTAAGAAAAAAATTTTTTTTGTAATTTTCATACCACTTTAAATATTTTTAGAAAATTGGTAAGGCGTTTATGCAAAAGAGCATTTTTTGACCTATGAAACATTTTTTTATTTCCAACAGTTAAAAGTTACCTTATTAAATAAATTATTTTCAAAGTTACATAAATCGTTTTTTCCTAATTACCAATGAGATGCAAATAAGTCAATTTATTTTTTTTAATGGTAAAACGGTGAGTCGTACAAAAAAAGCGAACCAAATTTGTTTTAAATTGACCGGGGACCCCAAAAAAATAATTTTTGTTTTAAGAGAAAGCAGTGGCGTACTACTTTTTCCTTCAAAAATATCTAGTCAGAGTCCAATACGGACGCCATGTTGGAAATAAAAAAATGTTTCAGGTCAAAAAATGCTTTTTAATGCATAAACGCCTTACAAAATTTTCATAAAAAATATTTAAAGTGGAGAAAATTAAAAAAAAATATTTTTTTCTTAAAATTTTAACACCCTGTATCTCAAAAATGAGCTCCTTGCGCATATCTGTTTATATGGACTTTTGTTTTAAATGATTGAAAAATCACATCCTGCATTTTTAGCCATCAATTAAATTACACCCTGTATATCATGTTACGAAAATAACGGGGGTCATATACAATATTTAAATTATTAGTAACATTTAGTTTTTTGTTATAAGGTTTTTATTACCACCATATTTTACCCGATTGATTTTAATTTTTTCCGCTTATTCAATTTGTTTGGTTTAGAAATAGATAGGTCATATCATTTTTAGCATATAATATGATTTAAAGCCGTGCTTCTGATGAAAACTTCATTATAAAACTACTCCAAAAGTAATAAACATATTTTTAAAATTCTTGACTTTGACAAATAAGCACCTGTCACCTGTGGCAGCCAGGTTTTTTCAGGTGAAACTAGCCTTATAGTATTATGCAGTTTTTAGACAATTGCAGCAGAACCGCAGAAAATAAACCCAGCAACCCCTATATCACCGAATTCCTCGTGAAAATCTTTGTCTATTGATATAAAAATATACATGGTATTTCATTTAAAAAATACGTCACTCGTGCTGTAACTCTTTTGTTTTAGTTTCAAATGTTTTTCTGATTAGATTATTGAATTCTACAGAAAAAATACACGAAATGGCTATATTTGTTTTTTAAAAAAGTACAGGAAAGTTCAAAAATAAAGCCCTGTTTACTTTAAAATGAATAACCCTGTACACACTGTATATTTATTATGACATTAATTTTAATATTTCTTTAGCCCAGATGGTACCCGTAAATCCAAGACATTTATTTTTTAAAACTCACTCTTTATAATTACAATGTTTGACATTTTTTATTTTAATAATTAATTTATAATTACTATAGCGATCAGTATAAAATTCAATTTCTCGCACCTACTAAATGCTAAATTTTGCCACCTGTGCGCTAGTGCTCTAGAGCGGTACTGGCATGGACTTTCGGGTCTCAGACACTCGAAGGCCTTTATAAGTCCACCGAACCAACATTGTACTGTCAAACTACTGGAGCAATCAAGGGTACATCTTAAAACTCTAGTGGGACACTGCAGATTGAAATACCACATCCACAAGATCGGCCTAGCCTAAGACGCCGAGTGCGCATGTGCATGGAGGGGGATGAATCGGCAGAACACATACTGTGTTCGTGCCCAGCAATGGCACGACTAAGATACACAATCGTCGTTAATGACACCTTGTTGCCGGGGGAGGTGAAAGATCTCTCTCCCAACAGGATCATCAGATTTATTAGAAGTCTGGACCTGGTGGGAGAAATATAAAAAGGTGTGAGCCACAATAGACCGATAGGTCGCGGTGGAAGGGTGTTATACCCACTCACTTTAAACCTACCTACCTACCTACCTAGTGCATAATCAGCAAGGTCATGCAGGTGTTCTATAGGTTGTAAAGAAATGGAGAGAGACGTAATCCTTGAAGGACTTCTTGTTTTGATATTATTTCTCCAGATAGGCACTTACTTATAATTATTTTATGTTTGCGATTTGCTCAAGTAATGTTTTCTTTGTGCTATTAATTAAAACTAGTTCCACTATTGATTTATTGTTTTATTATTATGGCAAATGCAAAGTCGCAGTTAATTTAAAATATTTTCAAGAGTGAAATATACTATTAGTAATTATACTTTTTTTTAGAATGACATGTTAAGATCATTGGCTACCTCCAAACCTACAGTAAACGACGAAGATTTGGTGAAATTAGAAAAATTCATGAACGATTTCGGACAAGAAGGTTAATTTTTGCAATAGTAAAGCCTACACCGCATTTTTAAATTTAAAATAATGTACATTTTTTCTGTTAAAGTTAGGTGTTATTGCTGAATATAAAGTTAATATGTGCGTCTTAATATCATTCGATCCTTCTGGTTTAAGATACACTAGTTTTTTAAAACTTAGTTGTTAACCTGCTGGTAAGGTAACTAGGACTTGACCAGAGCATAGATATACATAGTCTTTTTTTTTAATAAGTTTGTGCATTCTAGAGCCTTCTCGCTCATAAGTGTATCTTAAACTAAAATTGTTTGTGATCATTTGTAAAAAAAATATGGTAAGATGTTAGTATACTTCCGATGAACTTGAAATTGTTGCTTTATTAGAATTATTAAATTACCGTTTTTATTATTTACAACAGTTATTACAAAATGCCTTATTAGTTTTATTTTATTATATTCATAGATAAGAACAGTTTATATTTGTATTTAATAAAAGTGATACTTAACAAATTACATGTTTTATTTGTATGGTTTTAAATAAACTAAATAAAATGCAGTTGCTAAAATTTTAATGAAGAAAATTATACGATTGGAGTGAACTCATTAAAAAAAATGGTTTAGACAAAAAGGACTTTTTAAGTTTTTTTGAATTATGAAAGCAACACAATGTAGATTCCTGGAAACCCCATGCTTTAAAAAATATTTATAATAAAACCGGGTTGGGAAAAGTGAAAATTTTTTTAAGTTTTAATTCCCCCAAGGGGTAAAACAAGAACTTTACGGGTAAAAATACGCCATATTAACTCATATCGTTGATAGTTTGTCACAAACTATGTAAAATTAGGAAACTTTTTTCCTTGAAGCGTTTTTTCCTAACCTGTCAAATATATGAAGGGGAGGAGGAGCGAATGTACATTTGAAAAAAATTAAATAACTTTTTTTCGGCATAACCGATTTTGATAAACTAGGTCTCATTTAAAAGAGCTTTTATCAGGGCTTAAGATAGAATATTGAAATAATTTATTTATTTTTTTGTTTTATTCCTAGAGACTGATTTGCACCAAAGTTACTAATTTTATCAATTTTTTTCCAAAATGTAAATACTGTAGTATTATTATTATAGGCCCATTAAAAAGAGCATAACAAAGTTAAGAAACTGGTAAAAACCGCATTTCGATATCTTAATTAATTCTCGACTTGTTGCCGAAAAACTGCATTACCCGTATTCTTTCTATTTGAAGTTGTCAGATAAACAACGCTATGTTTTTATCGAGAATGCCAAGACAATAAAAACCTTTTATTCTTTTACGAATATTAAATAATATCCCTATTATTGGATTGTAATCAATTTAATGACAGCAATCAATATTACACGGCTTGTGAATAATAAAAGCTGATTTATTTTAAACGGGTTGCCAAACGTCTAAACAGTTTTTTTAATCAAGATGGCGTTTTTCGTAATATCTTATGCTTAGGGATATTGTCTTGCAGCAATAGAGCATTTTGAAAATTTTTAAAATAAACCGCGAGCATATGGTATACCTCGGTGGTAGAATAAGACATAATTTAATTACTTAATAACGATTAACAACACTACTACTTATAATAATATTTTTCTACTCCTATATTAGTAAGAACCTAATTACACACCGTCTACTTTATCAGTAAATCTCTAATTGCAAACACTATACTGTAAGAAGCCAAACTGTGCGTAAGGGCAGTTACGTAATATATATATTACGTAACAGTTCCAAATCGCATTAGCCGGAGCCCCCAAAATCTTGAAAACTTTCAATAGATTTTACGTAAAGCTGGTATGAAACAAATAGCATCGCCTTGACAACGCAAATGTTTGTATTATTATTTGTATTGTTACTTAAAGTTTACATAATCTTCGCTTTTATTTATAAAAAACTAAGCATAAAATCGTAGAAAAAGTATAGTACACAACTTTCAGTGGTAAGCTTCCATACACACTCTTTGATACGTACTCGCTCACGCTCGTACCGTAATTTTCGAAATCGTGTGTAATGAGCTTCTTACCATCTCGGTATGTAATATACTATTATAAACTACGATAAACAAGAACTAAATTTGAAATTATCAGGTTGGACAAACAATGCACTTGTCATTTTTGACGTTCCTGTTTTCTGTGATTTTGACGTCCCGGCACTCTCGATAAAAACGCCGCGCTGTTTATCTGACAGCTTAAAAAGGGAAAGAATACTGATTCATCCATATGGAAATTAACTAATAAATCGAAAAATCTGCAGTCCAAATAGTTTTTAAACCATAGGAAAAAAATCATCACAAGACCCAAAACAATAGAAAAGTTGCGAATCCTTCATTATTTTAATTTGACACTTGACATAACCATTATTAACGCTCCTTCCAACTAGTAGCGATAACGGTGGATACTGGGTACAAAGTAATGACGTAGATACTGACGTCATAACATCTTCCCCTGCGTTACCGCTTCTCGCCAATGCGGTATGTCAGCAATATTGTTTAAAAGACTTGGAAAAAACCGAATTTTCGCGATTTTATTTTTGTTTTTTAATGACTTTATTTGACTAGATATAACAAAATAAATTTCACATTCTTATTGCCACTTTTTTTGTTCTTCAAGACAGTGTTATTAGATTTACACATTGACGTTTCGTCTTTGAGCTGCCATCATCAACTTGGTTTAAAAAAAAACAGTCCTAGATTTTTATTACGATTTAAGGTCCCACAACCAATGCTATATCGCACCCTTCCGAAAAAAGCATTTTAATGATTTCCTGGTAGATCTTACCAAAAATATATTTTCTGTCTCTCTCTAACACACGATTTCTTAGGGAAATAGCCATTTATAAGAATTTTTCAAATAAGTGCGATTCATCATTGTTCGGGACCTTGGAACCTCGTAAAATCCGTCATAAAAAATCCAGGGCCGTATTTAAAAACAAAAGTTGAAAATGGCAGCTCAAAGACGAACGAAATCCTGTGACAAAGCCAGACTTTTAAAACTTCAAGCCCACAAAAAGTTTCTTCAAAACCCCAGTCCCGAAAATCGACAGGCTAGCATCGAAGCAAGAAATCAGTATAATCAGACCATCTCAGAAGCAAAAGACCGAATAAAAGATAAAGTTCTCTCTTGCTCAAATGGCAGTCAAGGTTTTTGGTCCTTTGCCAAAAATATTAGTCAGAATTTTTGCACAAATTCTTTTCCACCCCTAATCTCTGAAGATGGAATTGTCTCTACCTCCAAAGGAAAAGCCGAACTATTTGCCAAACAATTTGCTGCCAATTCTACGCTTGATCCTTCTATTAATCTTCCTCTTCCAACAGTTGTCCCTGTTTCTCATAAAATGTCCGATATAATTTTTAAAGTCTAACAGATCAAACGTATTCTTTCTTCTCTTAATACTAAAAAATCGTCCGGGCTGGATTTCATACCAGCAATCGTCTTAAAAAAATGTGCTCCTGAGCTTGCACCCATCTTAACTCGCCCCTTTCGAATCTCTTACGACACGGGCATTTTCCCGGAGAGTTGGAAAGCTGCACGTGTGCAACCTGTCCCCAAAAAAGGATCCAAAAGTCTCCCTTCTAACTATAGACCTATATCTCTTCTTTCAGTTGTTTGCAAAGTAATGGAAAAATTCATTAATTCCCAAATCTTAAAGTATCTGGAAAAACATAAGATCTTACATGGTAGACAATATGGATTCCGTCACAGTAGATCCACAGCTGATCTTCTTTCCTTTGTCTTACACAACTGGAACAAGTCCCTTGAGTTTCTTGGTGAACCCCAGATCGTTGCTCTTGACATATCCAAAGCTTTCGATCAGGTCTGGCATGATGGGCTTCTTAACAAACTTCCTTCTTACGGTCTTCCACCTAAGCTTTGCTCTTGGGCCTTTTTCCAAAGTTTTCTTTCCCCCAAAGGGGCCCCAAGTGCTGGCACCCACGCTGTTTCTTCTACACATTAACGATCTTCTCTCTTCCACAATCAATCCCATTCATAGTTTTGCTGACGATAGTACCCTTCACTCTAGTATTCAATTTCTTAAGCCACCGTGTAATTCTGATTTTGAAAACAAGCGCAGGTCAATGCAGATATCTCTTTCACAAGACCTCAAACTAACCTTGGATTGGGGCGCCAAAAATCGTGTTCAGTTTAATGCCTCAAAAACACAGTCATGTTCGCTGTCGCGAAAAAAGTCTGCGAATGCTCATCCCTTACATATGAGCGGCCAAGTTCTGCAGAACAAAGAGTCGTTTAATCTAGTCGGCGTTACTTTTGAGAATAACCTCAACTGGCACAAACACATTTTATCCATAGCTTCGGCAGCTTCAAAAAAGATTGGATTCCTCTTTCGAGCCAGAAAATATTTCTCTTCTTCCAATCTGTACACTCTGTATGTATCCCAAATCAGACCCTCTTTGGAATATTGTTCTCAGGTCTGGGGAATGGCGTCCCCTAACACTTAGCATTCTGGACTCCATTCAAAAAGAGCTGTTCGTCTTATTAATGATCCAACGCTCACAGAAAGGTTCCTCTTCTTGCCCATCGTCGAGCTGTAAGGATCTGTCGCTCTTCTATAGGTATTTTCACGGCTTCTGCTCAGAGGAATTGGCCAGTATTATTCCTTCTTTGGCAGCTCCAACAGAGCACACGATGCAACTTTTATCTTTTACAGTTCAGTTAGAGAGGCCCCGAACTTCCCGCTTTCTTCGTTCCTTTATTTCTAGAGTGTCAAGACTATGGAACCTGCTGCCCGCAGAAGTTTTTCCTTCTCCTCCCAATCTCCAAAAATTTAAGTCCCGTGTGAACAAACTCCCTCTCACCACACTGAAGACACCCACGGTACGTTAGTACTTAGGCATCAGCCTTCGTGGACTGTCCCAAGATAAAAAAAACGTCGATGTGTAAATCTAATAACACTGCCTTGTAGAACAGAAAAAGTAGCATTAAGAATGTGATATTTATTTTTTTATTCTAATTATTTCGGTCCGGTGTCGTTTAGCTCCATTCGATTTGAAAAAAATAAATATTACAGATAAAAAGAACACATTTTTTTTAGTAGATTTCAAAAAGAAAAAATCCGAAAAAATGCATTTTTGCAGAGAAAAATGAAATTAAAAGTCGATAAAACACTATGTTTTTAGGTTAAGTAAAAGGCCAGAATTTGCCACGTTGTCGGATCAAAAATAATTGTTTGCCGGCGCATTTATGATAAAGAAATTTTACAATTTAATGAGGAAAACCTAACGACAACTAACCAAAAACTAACCAAAACTAGGTAATAGTTTGGAAGTTGTTGTTTGTTAGTTCTGGTTAGTTTTTTCTATAAAAAAAAACTTTATTTCTGGTAAATGGAAAAAAACAACCTTCAATAATAACAAATTATTAGAAAACATCTGGCAACATTGCTTTTTCAAGGAAAAATTCCTAAACGAAACGACATCATATCATCTCTTTTTGTAGGTATTCTTTCTCACTTTTTTCATGTTATTCGGCCATATTACCTTAGTATATTTTATATGGGAAATAAAGAAATTATTTTATTTTGTGTTAATGTGAGTCAAAAATTAATTTTTTCAGACCCTATGTGTTTTATTATGGTGTAACAAATAAGTGACAAAAAAAATTATATCAAAATATTGCTGTTTAAAAATGGAGCTAAAGTTCACCGAAGCCTTTTTTATTTTAATCAAATAGAGTGATAACAACAATAAAATGAAATCGAGAATATTCGTTTTTTCCGGAGGTATTCGAAATTTTTAAACTTTTATGGTGGCATTTCGATCTACATTCGACCTCGTATCTCTTCAGATTTCCGAGATCGGAATTATAATTCTCGAATTTGGGACACCCTGTACATAGCTTTTTACAGAATTTTATTATCTTCTCACGTTTTTGAGATTTTGGCGTTTTTAGCGAAATACACCGAATAAATAAAGTGTGGCCTCCTTTGGGTCTAGGAAGGTTGCAGAAAAAAAGTTAAATATTGACACTGAGCAAAACGTACAATAGTACATTTTATTTAAAAAAATAGTAAAAAAATAGCTTAACGGTTGATAGAGGTTAATGCTTAAGAACGTTTAAATTAGGTAGGAAATAGTGAAAAAAAAACGGCAAAGTCAAATTTAAAATATATTTACAAGGTTTCATACAACAAAACTTTGTACAAAGTGAACACAAAACAAATAAATATAGATGCACTCAGTTCAAAATTTGATAACGGTTATTTCTTCCATAGGAATTAAATAACATTATATAAACAGGATAATATTGGTAGATACCTAAATATTTCTAACGTTCGGTATAGCCCAAAAATTGGCAGGTTTGGTATTAATAATTGATAATTATACAGATCTCACATCCTCTCTATTCTCTCTGATACAAAATAAACTAACCAGAACTAATCAAAACCTGTGTCTGAGAGTAATATTAGGAAATTATTTTGGTAAAAATTATGTTTTAAAGTTTATTCCGTCTCAGTCATCCCTTTCCGTTTTTACTTAATTTTTACAGGAAGAAGAATACGGTTTTTCCAATTATCCCTTGCAGGAACATTAGTAATTTGCAATATATTATAATTTGTACATTATCCTAAATATATTGAAAATAGTTTAAAATTTGCAAAGAGCAAATACACGCACTAAAACTGATGGTGCTCACAAACGTGGTTCAAATAACTAATAATTTTTTTCATTAACGTATATAATATTTTAAAATTTAAAAAAACAAAAATGCATGGTGACAAGCTGCATACGGTTTTTTGTGAGATTATTAAAAACTAAAAAAAAACATGTATTTTGACCTTCTCTTCGAATTTTCGGGTTTAATAACTAAAGTAACTTGACGTTCCCTTTTGCGCTGCTGTTGATGTTTCGTTCGCAAGTTAAAATTATGGCGCATTTATAAACCCGTTCCCGTTGTCGTTCGACTTGGCCAAGTTTAAGGCATCGGTTGTTCGTTGACGTTCTTGATCGACCAATAAAATTGCTTCTTTTGGTAACGTCATTTTCATGTGCTGATGATTCGTTGTAATATTTAATAATTTTGAACTTTATTTTTTTCATCCATACTAATATTATAAAGAGGATAGATTTGTTTGTTTATCTGAATTAAATAGGCTCCGAAATTACTGGACCAATTTAAAAAATTCTTTCACCATTAGAATCCGACATTATCTCTGATAAACATAAGCTAGGAAAAAAATTTAGGAAACTCACCCCCTAAAGGGGGAGAATGGGGTAAAAGTAATTTTTGGACTTAGAAGTATGAAAATTGTTATTTAGGCTTTTGATCTGTTTTAGCATTTTTTAAATTACATCTGTTGGGGATGAAAGTTACATGTACATACAGGGTCTTTGATTATATTTACGTGGCCTCTGGAGCCCTTATTTTTGAAGACAGAAAAAAATGTTTTATATAAAAATTGTAGGATTTTCTCCATATTATTTTGAAATTGAAATTATCAGTAAAAAAATATCGCAATAAAAAAATGGAAAAATATAGGCAACTTCAACTTTTTTAAATAGAACACCCTGTATATTATGTACTACAATAAAAGATCTTTTTTTTCTGATTTCAAATATATATATACATTAATGATATTTGGATAAACCATTTTTGAGATATTTAAGCTTAAAATATAAATAAATTGAAAAAAAAATCATATTAGTATCAAGAAAGCTAAGAAAACAATAAAATTGCTTTAATAAATTTGAAGTATTGATATTGTAAAAAGTTTAAATTTATCATTTTAACTATTAAAAGTAGTTGGTATTGGTTTTTTGTCGATGGGCTATTCAGAAGAACAAAAAATCGCTATTATGCCGCTTTTTTATGGTAGCAATAATAATGTGACGAGTGCAAAGGGAATATTACTTATTATATTCTTAACAACGGTACCATCTATAGATACTATGAAATACATAGTAAGAAAGTTTTATTGAACGAAAAAACTTTAAAATGGAGAAAAAGAGTGCAGCACGAAATGAAAACAAAGTTTTGGATATCCTCGTTTTTCAGGATAATAATTAAACTTTTCTATTGGGTAGCCTAACTACTTTTAATAATTTTAGAAAATCCTGAAATATCAATCTCGGATGCGGCATCTGAACTTAATAAAACAGATTATAAAATTTATTTACTTATGAATTTTACAAATTTTATCCTTATAAATTTATGTCTGTTCAGAATCTTCTAACAAAACATGCAGGACCGACCTAAGTATGCATTGGAAATAGCCAGGTTTATGCAGCAGGATCGTTTTTAAATAAAATTCTATTCACCGACAAGTCTTTCTTTACTTTAGCAGGAATGTTTAATCCCAAAAATAAACATTATTGGTCCAGAGAAAACCCTCACCCAATTCAAAAACATAACAAGTTTATTGTTTCCATGGCTTTCTTGATACTAATATGAAACTTTTTTGTAATTTATTAATTAATTTAACCTAAAATATCTCAAAAATGGTTCATCAAAATATCATCAATGTATTATATATATATTTGAAATCAGAAAAAAAAGATCTTTCGTTGTAGCGCATAATATACAGGGTGTTTCATCTAAAAAAGTTGAAGTTGCCTATATTTTTCCATTTTTTTTACGGCAATATTTTTTTACTGATAATTTCAAACGATAATATGGAAAAAATCCTACAATTTTTATAAAATTTCTTTTTTCTGTCTTCAAAAATAAAGGCCTCAGAAGCCACGTAAATATAATCAAAGACCCTGTACAGATAAATTTTCATTTTTGAAGTTGTAAATATGGGAGTTGGTAATTAGACTTTTGATTGCCGAGAAAAATAGGAGACTTAAGCTAAGAAAAGATTTAAGAAAATTTCCCCGTAAATGGCAGAATGGGAGGGGGTGAAAGTTTGTATGGAACCAAATTCATATTACAAAATAATAACAAATGACATACGATAAAATAAAAATTGTTCAATCGCACGATGCGCGCTACACCGCGTAGTGTGTGACAGGAGACGAAGCGCGAGTAGGAGGGAAGGGAGAAGCAATATTTCGCGAGAACGGGAAAAACCAAAACAGCCAAAATTGTGTAGTCCAGGCGGGCGAAATTATAGTTTAAAAATAATTTTAATAAACATAATCCAAAGAGAACATAAACATCCACAAAAGTAAAAGCGGTTCATTGATAAGTAAACTTAAACATTAGATACATTTATAAATTGACAATTTACGAGCAGCTGGCAACTGCAGCGCCAACAGCTCCGGCACCGAAACGTCAAGTTAATAAATCGCCGGTAAAACAAAAAAAAATAATTGCAAGATTTTGTGGGTTTTTAAGACAACAAGAGCTAAATAAACTAAGGAAAACTATTTTCTTTACCGCCAATAAAATTTGGCAATTTTGACGTGAACAGCCCAAAGAAAATCGAGAGGGGGAGAGAAACAATCCCTAATTCGAGAAGTCGCACAATTTGAATCAAGCGTGTGTATGTATTTCACCGCAGCACACTACCAATCCAAATTTAAAAATCGGCAATGCGCTTAACGTACCATAAGTTGAATGTTTGTGTCATTTTTTTTAGGTGGGGTACGACAATTCTTTCTCTCCCCTTATCTGTTCTTTTTGGGACACTTGAAATGGTGTGGTTTGCTTATATCAAATGAATTCGACACTGCATATATTTTTTTCTTTATAAAAGGCCAATATTTAATGAGCTTTTAATGAGGATGAAAATTGTTGCTTCTTCGAGATTTTCATAACACAATATTTTTATTTAAAAAATAATACATTATAAAAAAATAAAACAAGTCCACTATTCCAAAATCATTCCTTCTTTTACCTTTTTACATACTTAAAAACCGGTTTAAATTAACACATTTTCATGTCTGTTCTTATTTAGAGTTTTAAACACATTTCTAACAGCATCCAAATTGTATACGAAGTATCTGAGGAGAAATCAGTAATAAAAAAGTTTAGAAAATGCTTTAAGATTTTCTGCTGGTCATCTTAAGAATATTTTTCCGTTAATTTTAAATACTGGTTTATGGTTCTAGACCTGTATACATTTTCTATTCACCAGAACTAGTCAAAACAACCGTTTTTTTCTATGTATCTACAGTGACTCACAGCTTAAATGATGTAGCAACTATTAAAATGAATTAACTTTTCTTCGAGGCTCAATATTAATTTAAAAATCACGACATACTAAAATTTAATAAATTTAAGTCCTCTAGAGTCGTGTACATTAATATTTTACTCTAAATATGCAATATCTAGATAACAATAAATATTTAATTAAATAATGTCCGATTTCAAGCTCACAGCTTAAATGATGCAGCTAAATAAAAACAAAACAAATTTTATCTATTTGAAATTTACACAGTACGCGTTGCATTCGTTTTTTACTTAAATTGTTTTTATTTATTTTAACATTTTAAAGCAGATTTTTAGCGAGTAATACGAAATTATTTAAGAATGGGTTCTCGAACTATAATTTCTAAAAGAAATGAATCGCTTTATGCAGAAAAGACATGAGTCAAAAAACTTGTTTTTAAGAAAAACAAAAAAAACTTTCCAAAATCTATATAATTATTAATTTAAGCATTTTGTAGGTACCACCTGATGCACTTGTTCAAATAAGTTAAAAAATTTAAATTTCGTTTTTTTCAAATCTTTCCGTGTCAAAAAATTAAAGAAAAAAAATCTGACTTAAGCTTTTTCTGCATAAAAAATGCAAATAATATATTTAAAAAATATTTTTTTATTTCTACAAACATTTTTAAATTTTTATTTTACATAAACATATTAAATGGAGAAAGTTCATTCTTATTATTTGTCATCATTTTGTGTGGAGTTATTGGGCCAAGTCAAAATGATTTCGTTATAAAACTCTTTTTAAGGGTTCTCGAAAAATTCTACACACTTTTTGATCCCATCCATCGTTTTTTGTTTAATTGGCACTTTCCCCAATGGATAAATTGGTGTTTTTGGCACATTCACGATATTATTTTTACTTTTGTTAAGGTTAAAATTATGTTCCACCATACCTTTTATGAACTCCGAAACCTTAACACATCCAGGATGCTTAGAGTCATACACAAAATAATAAAACTTGCTGATGGTAAAGTGAATTTTTTTGGTTCTTTCTTGATCTCGAGTTTCTATTGACATTACATTCTTCTTGTAATATCTCGGCCACCATGACTTGAAATCTGTTAATCAAGCTGTATTAACCTTCTTCACCTCAAATTTATGCATTCTGGAGGCGTTAGCAATGATTTTTGTGAGATCATAAACAGTGTAAATTCGATTACGTTTTTTAAGTGCCCTTTTGATCATATAAAAATCTCTGTCGCAAGGCAGAAAAGAATGCCCCCTTAATGGAAAATATTGTACTATTTTGAAAAACCTTTTAGTGTCAGTGCAAGAATTATTCTTATTAAAGGGTGGTTTTCATTTTGTCCCCAGCAATTATCACCATAGATACGAAGCTCTGTAATGCCTTCAGAATTGTTGGAAATGTAATCTAGTAAAAACGAGCTAACTTCATTGGGTGTCTTTTTGACTATACCTTTATGGTAGATATACAGGGTGTTCTCTTAATAACATGCTAATATTTAAGGGGGTGATTCTTGGACCCATTTTAAGAAAAAAACATCATATGAATGTATGTCCTAAACGTCTTATCTTTTGAGATACAGGGTGTTAAAATTTTAAGAAAAAAATAGTTTTTTTATTGTCATTCTTTCAGATACTCCGATCACGGACGTTTTATGCAGAAAGGACATAAGTCGGTGACTTATGTCCTTTCTGCAAAAAAACTAATAAATCATAAGTAAAATTTAACACACCGGTAAATGGCACTTATTTCCTTTTTGCGTAAAAGGTGTAGTTTGCCACATAGAATTTATTTTCTTTAAAAAAGCAATTTTACCTAAAATTGACTTCAGTCCTTTCTGCATAAAGCTATTCAAATGTAATTATTACCCACTACAGAAATGGATATAGCCACTGAAACATATCCGAATCGGTAAATAAAAGTTCATCAACCATCTGGCACGTTATTGAATGTTACCGAAATAAAAATAGGATTGAATTGAATAAATCGGGGGTAGCTCCTAATAAGATATTCAAAAAACGTAAAAGAAGGTGGATCCTAAGAGAAAAAACAAATAATCCTAAAAAAAGTGCGCCGAAATTAAGCGACGGAGTGAACAGACAGATAGGAAAACGATGTTACCCCAAAACCATTCGTTGAATATTAAGAAAAAATAATGGTCGAACGGCCAGAAACAAACCTTGCATTAGCCTAAGAAATGGACACGTAAGATTTTAGTTCGCCAGGGAGCATATTAACAAGAACTTAAATTCTGTAATATTTGCTGATGAAACCAAAATAAACTTATTCGGGTACGATAAAAAATTATCCGTATAAAAAAAGCCTAATCAAGAACTAAAATTTAAAAATATTAAAGTCACAGTAAAGCATGGTGGAGATGGAGTGATGTTATGCATCTTTTAAGCTGTGAATCACTGTATATTTTTTTACAATACCAACCGCTTATGATACACACGACTGACACAGTTTGACCACAAACAATGTTTGGACCATACCTTAAATATAAAAGCAAACTACATTTTAACAAAAACATCAGATATATGGCAATTTGTTACGTATGCTTCACTTTTTTATTGTCATTTTTAATGGAAGGATTGGCTCTGGAAAATTGAGCTTCCAAAAAAACTTATTTTAATAAATCTAGAAAACCCCCAATTAATAAATATAGGAAATAAGGGTACTTTCAAGATAAGTATTTACCATAAAATGGAGCTACTTTAACACTAAATTTGCACATAAGGTTTCTTAAATTAGTGCATTTCTATTTTCTTATAAAAGATGCTAGATTTGTAAAGCATAATTTTGATAGATGGGTTTCCGCTTTCACTGTTTTTTTGTTCAACTGTGTTACAAGAGAGGACTTCTTTTTTTTTTTTTTTCTGATTTTGAAACAGTTCACGAAGCCGCACAGTCTAATTATTAACGTGCTGTGAATATGTTAAGTGAAGTAAAAAAAGTTTACTAACACGAGATTTACAAACTTTGAGGTCTGAAGAGAAAGTAAAGACCCCTGCGGACAGCAGGTTCCACAGTCTAGATAATCTAAAGAAAAAGAAACGAACGAAGTGGAAAATTCGATGCTTCTCGCGATGTACTATAAGGGGATGCACGAGAATGTCTAGGAAAGAAATTAGATTAGCTAACTCTTCGCGGCAGGAGCCATTAATTATTAAGGACGATCTCAGAAAAAAAGATTAGGATAGTGGTTTAATAAAGCTTTATGTTATCCTAATTTTAACTAGTACCCATCTACGTGTATTATTCCTTCTTTAATATCTACCAAATTGCAATGTATTAACTTATGGAGCGCAAAATGTATGACTAATATATAAGTCCCATTAGCATCAAATTGACTACATATATAGCACAGGCACATTAGAGGTTTCACCTCGGACTCGGAATGGAAGATAATAAGCTGGCAACTTGTATAAACCTTTATAATGGCATTCTACAAGTTGTCTCAAAAGTCTCATAAAATATCGTGTCCGCGGCTTCTGATATTCAAAGGTCACAAAATTCGTTTTTTCGAAAATATCTCGCTTCCTATGGTTCTAATAATATTTGCTTTTAGTACGAAAATTGTAGGGCACAAAATTCCCTTAAGTTTTGTTTTAATTTTTTTGTTTATACGCTTGACCGTTTTTAGGATAGAGGGCGGAGAGTGCGCGGCGCTTAACCCTACAAAGTATAATGCAAGGTCAATGGAGACTTTCGGTAAATAATATGTCGTATAAAGTTAATTAATCACTAAAGACTCCATAATTAAGAATAATTTGCATTATTTATCGATACATTCTATTGAATAATATTTTTTATTTATTAAATATATTTGTTTAATAAACATTACCTACCTCGTGTGATTAAAAAAAAAATAGTTGAAATACTTTAAGGATATTTTAATTACATTTTTATTTAGCTATTATGTTTTATACATGATTTTAAATTTTTTTTAAAAAAACCTGAAAAAGATGCTGGCCATTTGGGTTTTAAAACCCGTCCCTTTTTAAAAACCCCTTGAAAAAAAGGCCCAAAATCTAAATTTTTTAAATCTTCCGGTTGCTCAAAAATTTTTTCAACCAATTTTCTCCCCGTTGTTGTGAAGGATTTTGTCTTTAAATCGTCAAGGAAGGGGGGATCAAATACACTTTCTTCGTCGAAATCACTTTAAATTTCGATAAAGCATCGAGGCAAGTTTACTCAATTTAGCTGGCCAAAAGCAAAAAGAGCATTGCGACCCAGATTTTCTGCATCCGCAGAGTAAAACTACATCTATTCTTGCAGTTGCAAATTATAGTGTTCAGAAGTTCAATGGAGCTGGGGCAATATTGTCATTATCATTTCCCAAAAGAGTTCTTTTTGCTGCCCCCAAACCCCTTTTTTCTAAATTTTTTCCCAAACCCAAATTTAAATTTCCCCCATATCCCGGTTAATATTTGGATAGGCCGCTGCACTTGTTGGAAAAAAAATTAGATAACTTTACATATTTTTAAAGCTTTGTTGACTTGATAAATTGAGTGTAGCAAAATGATCGATAACATCTTCAGATTTTGGAGCAATATGTACACGTCTGGCAAACCAATTTCTTGGGTGCCGAGATTTTCAGTGCGGTAAAAGGAATGTCAATTTAATGGGAAAAACCCTTTAAAACGAAATAAAGACAGAAAACATGCTGTTTGCGATTCCCTTTCTACCGGCCCACCAAAAGGGGGAACACTGCGGGCAAGGCTTTTGAGCGGACTAGGCAGTATAAACCAAACCCCCGGACGTTAAAGGAGTTATTGTCCAACGCATTTTTTTGAGGTTTTTATAATATTTTCGTTTTTATGTGGTCATGTTAATCACTGTAGTATTTAATACAACAGTTATTAAATGATTGTTGAATTTTTATCAGACTTAAGCCTAAAAAAAAAAAAAAACTGCTATATTAAAAATTAAAAAATTAAATTAATAGGAACCCCAAAAAAAAAAGTAAAAAAAGGAAAAAAAAAATTCGAGACCTTGCAGGCCATGGGATGGTACCTTGCCCCAAACAAGCCGTTTTGGAAAATCTAGCCCAAAAAATTTCCCAAACTGGCCTTGCGTTAAAAAGAAGACAGCCATCCTGCTGAAACCAAATTTTTTTAAAATTAACATTTAAAAGGGCCCAAGCCGTAAAATTTCCTCTTGGGATTTTAAATATTTCCCCGGGTTTAAATTACCTTCAATGACAAAAAGTCCTACAATGTTGTCGCCCAAAATGCCCGCCCAAACCCTTTAAATTTTTGGGGATATTGTGTCCAAAGGCGCACTTAAATGTTTATTTTCCCTGACCAATATCTGGCGACTTCAGGACTATATAACCAGAAAAAAAAATGATGTTTTATCTGTAAAAAGAATTTTTTAGAAAATCATCATCTTCATCAATTTTTCTTCTCATGGTTTTCACAAAACTCTATTCGCCTGATATAATCCCCCTGGGAAAACTTCTTAAGTAGTTTTAATTTTGTAGGGTTTATCCCCTGCTTTCTTAACACATTTTTAAATGTGCGGTCTGGGGTACCAATTTCTTGGGAAATTTAAATAAATATTTTTCCGCCCCCCTTTTCCCTCTTTTTTGGGGGGCCTTTTTTTTTGGCCCCGGAAAAGGGAAAAACCTTGTTTAAAGGGCCCGGAGGGGGTTACCCCAACAACTTTAACGACAATTTCAGCATTGGAATACCATAAAAATTTCAATAAGTTTTTGTTCCCCGAAAATTATTTTTTTAAAAAAGCAGAATATTATTATTTTCAATGCAAAAACCTATGTAAA
>JAHBCN010016603.1:0-19338 GCA_019359885.1 Listronotus oregonensis
AAAGAACCCCAAATCTCCAATTTGGTACCGTTTTTCATTTAGTTAAGGAATTATTGGGGAAAAAAAAAAAAATTAAACCCCAATCCGTTACAAAAAATTTTCTTCGTTAAACTTAAAAAACGCTCCTTTTGGGGTACGATTTAACGCAAGTTAACTTTAAACCCCAATCCGTTAACACAAAAAAAAATGCTTTTTTATATCATTGCGGAAAAATTTACTTATAAGAACTGGGTTTGGGTTGGGGAAGTTACCAGGTTGGGAAAAAAAAGAAAAGGACTTTATAATTAGAGTTTTAAATTTAGTCATCTGGTATAATGTGGATGAAAGGGGTTTTGAAGTTCTCATCAAAGCCAAGCTTGTTTCTGTGTTAAAATATCTTTGCCCGGGAAAAAAAACGTTCAACTGCAGCATTTAAAAGGGTACGGGTTTATATTTTAAAATTAATTTTTTGGAATATTTTTTCCCCGAGAAATCCCGCATCGTTGAACGAGTTTGATTTCTTGTCTAGCGACATTTACAAAACTTTACTCTTTTGGTTTTTTAGATCTTTCTTTAGACTGGTGACAAATTTAAAAAAATGTCTTGCTCATCATCGTCTTGGGGTTGCTCGCGTTTCCCCCCGCCACTTAAACTATCTGTGTGCTTTTCTTTTTCCCGATTCCAGCCATATCAACCAAATTTTGGGAAAAAAAGCCGTTTCAAAGGGGGCCCCCGCACCTATCCCCCGGCCCCAGAACAAACATGAAAAAAACATGTTTTTCACGGGGGCGCGGCGCGGCGCGGCGGGTGTAAAAAATAATAGGTATTGGATTAACAATTAACGGACTATAGAAAATTTAACGGAAGTTAAAAAAACCCTTTTAAATTTTTTTTTAAATTAATGCCCAGCTAGGGGTTTTATCAATTTTGGGGGGAAAATTTATTTCGACCAAAAGGGGTCTAAAAAAATATAAAATATAAAAAATAAATAAAAAAATATATATATATATATATATATATATATATATATATATATATATATATATATATATATATATATATATATATATATATATATATATATAAAACATACAAAAATATATATATATATATATATATATATATATATATATATATATATATATATATATATATATATATATATATATATTTTTTCAGAGATAAACTGTTAAGTCACTTATTTTTAAAAAAAAGAGATTTTTTTCTTTTTAAACCCCTTCAACATTTTTCCCTTCAAAAAAAGTTTAAGGGCCTAACTTTTAAAACAACCGAAATAATTTTGTTTAAACATGTTTTAAAAATCACTAACCGGTTTAGAGGTAAAATGAACTAAAATGACTTAATATATCACCCCAAACATTGGTTTGCTAGCAGCTGACATTTTGTACGCGTTTTTTTTGGGGGGTTAAATTTAAAAAAAAGGGGAACCTATTTATCATGATTTTTGATACCTTGGAAATGATTTTTAAAATTTCCCGTATTTTAAAAATTTATAAACAGGAGTGAAATTAAAAATAAGATTTTTGAAGAACTTATTGCTAAAAAAGCTATGGGGAAAAATTTTTTAAAGGGAAATTTTAATTAAGGGTTTAAAAAGGGGTTTAACTACCAGACAACGACACCTGTGATGTTTGGGACGAATTCTTAATAAAGTTACAAGATTAAGACATTAGCCAAAGGCCAATAATACATCAAGAATATAATCAGCATCTGAAGAATATAATAGAGCGCTACCACCTAAAAAAGGAGGACAAAAATAATGCAAGAGCTTGTCGGAATACAAAAGTTATCATGGTTGACCTAGAAAAATGTTTGCCTACGCTGATGTTGACAAACGCTCAGAGCTTTTATTCCCTCAAATTGTGGACTTTTAATTATACCATTCGCGACTCTACAACAAATAAAACGTACTGCTGCATGCGGGACTAAACTCTAGGTCAGTCTTTCTCAAAGTGGGCGATAACCCCCTTGGACCCCGGGGGGGGGGGGGGAAAAAAAAATTGAGGGCCTGATGTGTTTAAAAGGGGGGTGGGTGATTTGAACTTCAGCTTCTTCAAAATTTTAAAATTACTGAAATTAAAATCCTCCTACTACAAACATTTTTTATATATTTATATCCTATTTTATTGTATAAATATAAACTAAAAATATATTATATAATTATTTTTTTTAATGCGTTCGCAACGCTTTTTCATTTTTTAAGTCATTTAGTAACAGGTATCAAACACTAAAAAAAATTTTTTTTTCAAGGAGCAGGTTTCCCCCCAGAAGACATTTAAAAAAAGGGTATCTATTGTTGCGCCAAGCTGAGCACTTAATGCGAAAATTTTTGTACCTAATCTGGTTAAAAAAAATTTACTTTTTGGGCCCAACAAATATTGTACGATTGATTTGTGCAACCCGTTTTAATCCGTCAACGTTCGTGCGGTCCGTTTTTGCGGAGTGCGGGGGGGGGAAAACCCCAAAAATTTGGGTCGATGGGGCGACTGACGTAAGCCCGACGCCCCGCACGCATCGCACTCGCTCGCCCTCCCGCCACTCCCCCCCCCCCCTTTTTTAATACTGAAAAAATTGAATTATTAGCCCAATGTTGAATTTTAATTTTTTTAATAAAGGTCTTTTAAATTGAAAGGGGTTTCATTATTATTGCTCTGATAAGAAAAGCCCCTTTAGAATATGGTTTAATTAAAATTTAAAAAACCCCAAAATGTTATTGAGATTTTTAAGGTAAAAAAAATGGGGGTGCTAAAAATAACTAAATTTTTAAAGGGGGGTTTGACGAAATATTTGGGGAACCTTAGGTGGACGTGGTGGCTATGAGATGACGTCTTTTTTTACTAAAGTGGGATTAACTAAGTTTCTAGTTATATGGGGTTTTTTACTACAGGAAAAAAAAAATATACAAATTTAAAAACATAATAATATTATTTGGGTTTTCTAGTTTTTTATACCCCCCAAAATTTTATCGTTTTAATTTGAGAATTTAAAATCTTCTTTTTAAATTTTTTTAAATTAAATATAAAACGTTATTTGTAACATATGAAAGATTTTTTTTTATGCATGCAATTGAATAAAAAATTTTTACTATAAAGATTTAGAATGAAGATATCAGTAGCTCGGGATAAGTCGAAAGTTTCTTTAGAAATAAATATATGATTTTGTTATATTGAAGATTTACCGAATCTAAAAAAATTAATTCAAAAAGTTAGTATGTTTAAAATAAAACATCGAATTTTTAAAACTGAGCCTACAATTGTATTTCTAAGAATATGATATACTCAAATTAAATATTTAAATTTTGGTTTTATTATAGGAAATTTTGGGGGTATAAGTTTTTTTTTTTTTTTTTTTTTTTTTTTTTTTTTTTTTTTTTTTGTTTTATTTAGTGATATTGTAATTTAAAAAAAAAAATATTAAATTTAATTTTTTTAACATGTTCGGAATTATGCTGAATTTTTAGAACTGAAATAGGGTAAAATTATGACCGGGGTTTTTTGGAAAACCCCATGGAATACGAAGTGGTTAAATTAAGGGGGTTTTTATTCCCCAAAAAATGCCGTTTAAAATGTGTCAGATTTTCAAAAAATTAAAAAGATATAAAAAAAACCCAAAAAAATTTTTAAAAATTTTAATTTTTTTTTAAAACACTATTTTTAAAACCATTTAAAATTAATAACACACCCATAGTTTTTTGCTTTTTTTTTTTCCATTCAACGTTTCATTTTTGACCCCCATCATCAACTTTATTTTTTTTTGGGGGTACCCAAAGGATTTTTTTCACTCTCTTACTTTTTTTTTTAAGTACCAACCCCACAAATCATATAAAAAGTGTGATTTTCGTTAATAGGTCATTCAATAAGAAACTCAAAAAAAAAAAAAAACCAAAATAGGGGCCCCCCAAAAAAAAAAAATAAATTAAAATAGTGGTCTTAAAAAACGTTGAATCAAAAAAAAAAACACTAATATTTAGCGGAAATAAAGTGGTTTTTGTTTTTTATTAATTTTAAAATCGGTTAATAAATAAGGTTAGAAAAAAGATAATTTTTTTGGAAAATTTTATTTTTTTTTATCTCGGTTTTTTGGGAAAAAAAATTAAAAATTTTGGCATTTTGGGGGAAAAAAGGGGAACTTTCCTTTAAAAATTTCCCAACCTCATCTTTGGGGGTTTTTAAAAGCCCCCATGCATACAAAAATTTGTTACACCCTGTATAATCTTAAAAGAGAAGCGTCCAATAACTAAAACACTTTTTTTTTAACGTACCCGGGTTTTTTTTTTCCGTATTCAGAAAAATTTTTATTAAAATAATGTTGTATATGACCCCAACATTAAAAACGTTACTTTCATTAAAATT
Organism: Listronotus oregonensis; assembly: GCA_019359885.1. Taxonomy (NCBI): domain Eukaryota; kingdom Metazoa; phylum Arthropoda; class Insecta; order Coleoptera; family Curculionidae; genus Listronotus; species Listronotus oregonensis. Next base: position 4,353 of record JAHBCN010016603.1, read on the forward strand.
GGAAATAAAAAAAAATATACGGTTACTTTTTTTTAAAAAAAATCCATTATTACGTTTAGCTAACATTAAAAAGGTATTTTTTTAAAGTTTTTTGCTGTTTAAAAAAGTTCATTATAATTATAAAAAGGTTTAGTTTTAAAAAAAAAAAAAGGTTTTAAAAAAAAAACGTTTATTAAAAAATATTTTTTCTGAATTTTTTAAAAACTGTTAAATAAAATAAAATTTTTCCAATTTTGAAAAATTAACTTTTTTAATTCTACTTTCTTTGAAAAAAAAAATCTTTTTTTTCAACTTCGTAACGAAATAAAAAAAAAGTTCAGCTATTTTTTTTTTTGAACAGTCATTCGAGGGGCCCCAACCCAAAAAGGGGGTTTGATTTTTGAAAGCCTTCGGACAACTCTGGCAACTTTGGGGTTCCCGACATTTTCAAAAAAAAAATAAACATTGAAATCTTTTAAAATTAAAAATTAAGCAAAACATTTTTTTTAATAAAAATAGGTGGGGTTCAAAAAGATTTCTATACCAACATACAGATAAATAAAAATAAAATGCATTTTAAAAAATTTAATTTAAAAAAAATTTTAATCCATACATACGTAAAGGGGGAAACTACAAGTACAAAGTGTTTTTTTAAAATAATTAATTCAAAAAACTGTTTCCAAATCGTATACTACGTTTTTTTTCCAGGTACTCCAAAAAAATTTTAAATAAAAAAAATAAAGATACTCAGCTTATACAATATTAAAAAAAGATACATAATTATGTTTTTATTATTATAAAAAATTTTTTTGTAAAATTTTTTTTAAAAAAGGGGCAGGGGTTTTGGGGACCAAGTCAGGGAGTCAAAGTTTTTAAAAAAAAATACAACCCCAAAAACAGTTTGATTAGAAAAGTTTTTGTCAAAATTTATTTACCCATATTCCTACCCCGGGAAATTTTTTAAAAAAGTAACACGCCCAATTGCCTTTCAATTCAATTTAAGATTTTTTTTAAAAGTTAAATAAGAAATTTTTTTTAAAAATAATGCCTAAAAATATACAATTTTTTTGACATTTTAGGTAGGTATATGTATATATTGTTTGTTAGGTATACTGAATGTTTCACACTCTGTACTCATTTTTTTAGTTAAAATATTAATGGTTTATACAATGTCTTAGTAGTGTTTTTTTAACAGTTAATACCTTTTCATTTTTTTAAACATGTTTGGTTTTTGAAACAAAAAAATATGTTCCTATAGGTAATTTTTTTAAAAAAAATGCCTTTTTTGGTGACAATTGAGATCTATCGACCCTTCTTTTTGGACAACAGTTTTATAAAACAATGGTGTAAAATCTTACCTAGACTTGGGGAACACTATCACATCCTCACTGTTGTAAAATGTCTTCAACTCCCATTATTTAACAGCCAAAACAAAAAAAATTCAACGAAACTAAAACAGTCCGATTAAATTTCGCTATACCCTACACCTTGATCTATAATCACAAGAATGATAAAACCAAGAAACCCCCGTTTCCGGGAAGGGGAATTTTGTAGGTTTTAAAAAAAGAAAATTTCCGAATTTCAAAAATTTTTTTTTTAGATTATATTCCAAAATATTCTCAAATTGAGCAATCCAAATGTTTCAAATTGAAATACGGGGCGCGTTCTTTTAATGATATGTCTTTTTTTAATTTAAAAAGACCAGTTTTTTTTTTTTAAGAAATTAAAATTTAAAAAAGGTTTTTTAAACTGAAGAAAAAAAATTCAAACCAAAATTGAAATTTTGGGTTTTGACTGTATTTTTAAAGTGAAAATATATTCTGAGGTATGAAAAAAATTTTTTAAGCATTTTTTTACTTTTTTAAGGGGGCTTTTTTTAAAATAAAAAATCTTTAATTCAATTTAAATAAATATCCAAAAAAATCTAAATACTATTTGATAATATTTTTTTCTGTTATATTTAAAAACTGCGTCTCGAAAATCCAAACATTAACGTGTACTTGCGTATTTTTTTTTTCCAAAGTATACCAACAAGTGAGAAAAAAAGTACTCCAGTTTAAAATTATGACACCGTGGGATTGGCAGCAGTTAGTGAAAATTGCGAACCGCTCCAATTCATTCACAGTAATTAACATGGACATATATGATTTCAAAAATTTTAAAACTTTGATGGAAAGCACGACGGCTCAGGCGTATTGTATTTCAAAACCGATTTTGCTTCTGCTGAATTTACCAAAGTAGATTTTAATCGAAGTTCACGTAGAGCAGAATTTCCCAACGAAGTTCTTTTAGTTCGGAAAACTTCAAAGAAAATAAGTACCAAGAAATTTCAACATCTGCATAATCTGCAGAAGTTATTGGAATGGATTCAACATGTTTTTTATTCATTTTATGCAATTATAGCGCACCTAAATAATAAAAAAGATAAATAAACTTTCTTTATCGCGTAAATTAAATTTATTTTTTATGTTTATAAAATATTTATATTTTTTACCTTTTTGTTTGTATTTCCTACTTAGTTAATAATTATATAAAAAACAATCCCGCTTCTTATTAAGATTAAAACAACTAATGTCCATTAGGCACCTATTTATTTTAAAAATATTTAAAATTTATTATTTTTTAAGACTCATGTGTTATCCAAATTACCTTATCTTACTTGGAAGTGAGTAATGTTAAGTCACTAAAGTATGTTTTAAGTGACATACCACATCAACTTTACTAGTGGTAAACTGTGTTAAATCACCAAAAACTAATTATTTTTTTCTAAGATTAATAACTGTTCCTATTACATCACTTAATAATAACTAGCTGTGCAAAATTTTAGTTCTCTAAACCATTCGGTCATTGAGGTACACTTAATTTACGTAACTTACATTTTTTGCATTCCTGAATAATTACGATTTAGTGACAATACAGTATTTGTTACACTTAATGAACCATACTGTATAAAAGTTAACGTTATCGCAACAATTTACATTCAAAAAAAAAATTAAAAATCCTTACAAGGTCTACATACCGATTTTTGGAATTCCTTAATTTTATGCAACGCTTCTGGTGCTCATCTCTGTCTTCTTTTAAAGTAAACAATAATTTACATGACACACACGGGAATGTCTCCCCAGTATGATAATCTGTCCTTCTAAACCTGCACCGTTTCTCATGGACGTCTCGGAATTTTTCCAAACTAAGTCCAATTTGACAGTATTTACATAGAAAAAATTGTTTCTGTTCAGTCTCAATCGTTGGATCAAAATATCTGAAAAAGTAAAGTTTTATTCCAAAATGTGCAAAAAGTTGGTTTAAACAACATAATAAACAAAGCTTTTTTGCAAACTGTTAAAATATGATGAAAATTGAATTAAAGAGTTTCTGGTCTTAATCCTTATTATAAATCTTTGCCTTTGTATACACGAGTAGTATATGTTGTAAATATCGCCACTTACTTCTTTGGCTCAATTCCTAGCTCCCGAGCAAAGCTGTTTCCATAATAAACTAAGAGCTCTTCGCCCTTCTCAATGGCACGAGCGGTTCTGTAAAAGAGCTCGCCTTTGTATTGAAACGCGACTACATTTTGTGCTGATACATGGGGAGCACAATTAACATAACGCATCCAGTTTGACACTGTTTCGTCTGCAGCGTCTACCTAAAAAATCAAAAGAAATTCTAAAAAAAAACTTGCAAAAATAACATTTTTAACCGTGGCCACAGAATTAAAGTCAAAATAAAGCACGACCTACAACAAAGTAGACTTCTTTATGTTTTGGTGAACAACGGATAGTTTACAGGGTGTTTAAAATTCTACTCTCACCATTTGGATCTCGGAAACGGTAAGAGATACGAAGAAGTTTAAATTGGGACAAAGGTGCGTATTGGGGAGCCCGATAATACACCGTTGAAAAATTAAAGTTATCTTTTGTACTTTCGGAAATATGGCGGTAAAACAAATGGAAATTTTTTTTTGGATCTAAGTATACATTTTCATTGGAACTTTTTGCGCTTTATGTATTGGTGAAGTTAAAATTTTCTTACGACGTTTCGTTTCCATTAAACCATCACCAATCTATTTTTTTAAAACGGGCCTAGTTTTTTTATTTAATATTTTTAAATCACGTATTATCCCAATTACAAAAATGTATAACACTTAATATTTATTTAACGAATATGGAGCGCCCCTATAAGAAATCATCTGCGTTTCTTGTCTAACTCATTGTCTTTTATGGAAAAAATGTTAGTTAACAGAAAAATATCAAGTATTATAGATCATTGTAATTAGGGTTCTTTAAAATTCAAAAACTTTGATGGCCTAGGGTAAAACCGGATAGATGCTCATTTTTAAAATAACTATTTCTCCTGCACAAAAGCAAGAATTCTTTATTTGTAAAACGGGTGGGGGTACTTTTGGTTTATTATCTTCAAATTATTGAAAGAATAAACATTATCTTTGGTTTTTCCCGAGTATTAGGAATTTTTGGGGACCTTTAAATTTAGGAAATTCATATAGGGGATAGTTGCCTAACCCCTTAAATTTAGGATCTTTCCCCGCCGAGAAAGAGGGGTTTATCCCAAAATTTTTGATCGCACCTAGCCGTCCCATGCAATCCAAGAGAAGTAACACTGCCATCTTATTTTGTATTTGCAGAGTCTATAGATAAATAAAATAACATTTTTGGTAAATTCGCGAAACTAGAGTTTTTTAAACCCGGCACCATACCCCTGGGGCGACTATCCGGGTTTTTGCCTATTAAAAAAAAAAAAAAAAAGTTGAGGGTTTTTGGAAAAAGAAAGTCCTAAAAAAATTTTTTGACTTCACCAATACATAAAGCGCAAAAAGTTCCAATAAGAATTTATTTTTAGATTTTTTTAAACCCTTTGAAATAAACTAGTAAAAAAAAAAAAACGAAAATTGAAAATTTTAGTTTTTCCCATATTTCCATAAGTACTGGGTGTAAAAAAAGTGGTCAAGACAAATAGCGAAATTATATTAAAGGGTTTTCTAAAATTTTACCCGAGATTGGCAACCGCGACGGTAAATTAAAAAATCTTTTTTTTTTTCCAAAATTAACTAGTATTATGTAAACTTTAATAACAAAACCAACCCATTCTGGCATCGTTTGGTTTGGATTTTTTGTCGGTTTCCGTAATAAGGGTGAATGATGATAAATAATGCTACTTTCAAATAGCTCGATCTCCCACATCTTTAATTAAAAGTGGTTTAAATGGGTACTGGTTTAAAAGAAAATTGAAAGCTCTTTTAAATTTTGTTCTTTTCGATATCGGCTGGTTTGTAGCTCACCAACTAGAGGGCGGTTTAAGAAAAAAATAGTTTTTCGAGATTTTTCAAAAAGTTAAATACAACAATATAATTTTTAGGGTTTAGAAAAGAAAAAAATACCTAAACTTTAGCGAAAACCGCGATTTAATATCTGCATTTGTTTTCGAGTTATTTCAAATTATCCTGTTTTTCAAATGATAAAATTGACCATTATTCAAAACTGCCTTCGTGTGAGAGTAAAATAATAATTACTGTGAAGTTAAAGCACAAATACTGAAAACTATTTTGAAGTTTGTATTGTTTTTACTAGAGAACAGAATTTACAATTGAAAACCTGAAAATGCGGTTATTGAGGCATATTTTAATTCTAATATAAATGAGTGGGTTCCTCATAGGAAAGACAATCCCCCAAAAAAATTTAAAATAAAAATTTTTTTTTCATCGAGCATTATCCGGACCTCCCGAATTTATTCTCAAATACAAAACATAGTGTTTACCCCTAACGACGAGCTGGAGCCAAAAAGATCCGATTACGGCCTCCGATGGAAAAAGAAGCGAGTGCTTTATATAGGCGTGGTTTATGCAATTTCGGGAAGATTTGCCAGCGGGCGGGGGGGAATGCGATTATTTAGGAAGAGGCGCACACTTTTTATTTTGCTCCATATAACTATTTGGCGTGTTACTGCGACAATTTGGGTTTTTAGTTCTTTCATTAAAAAGGTCCATTTTAGGTGGAATATTTGTAAAACAATTTTAATTTTTGAGTTTAGAGCAAAAAATTGAATTTAACCGGCGGGAAAAACCTAGACCTGAAATTTCCCCACACAGACCACCAAATATAAGTCTAAGGGAGTTTAATAAAAAAATTTAAAATGGAAATTTATGAAAAGAAGATTGGATTTGTGGATGTGATACAACTAACCGATTGTTTTGTTTTTCGTGCTTGTTGTTCAGTCGCGGAAACGCAGAGCCTGTCTGGACAAAAAAATGGTATAACCCACTTGGGGCATTTGGCGCCAAAACGAACAAGTTAGAAAGAACAGATATGTACTCTCAAAAATAATTGACTGTATAAAAAATTTTTGGGGGTCTTCGAGTTAGCCCTTCGTGGTCATGACCCAAAAAAAGGGGATTCATCAAATCCCGGTATTTTTTTTGAGGATTAATAAATTTCACTGCCGAGTTGGATATAGATAAGCCCCTTAAACCGCTTCGAAAAATCCCAGAAATAACTTTTGGGCCTGACATCCTATAAAAAACTTGCCTCTGGTATGTTGGCCTCCCGGGTTTTGTATTTTTGTGTTTTCCCCTCTATGCACCCCCTTAAATACTTACCACGGCCGCCCTTTATATAAATATTAGTCAAGTAGGCTTTTAAATAAACAAGTACAAAATATTGGAAAATGGCATGATTTATTTAGGCTGACAATTGTCATTTTCAATACAATTTTTAAATAGATGATGCTTTATTAATTAAATTTAATTAAATAAATATCATATCGAACTGACAACTGTCAACTTGAATAAGTTTATTCGTTGCAATCTTTTGTTCTTGTTTTTATTTTCAGGCCTACTTGACTATATATACTTAGAGTTAATAAATGCCCCAATAACCACATTTTCATGTTTTCGATGGTTTATTCTATTCTCTAGTGGACTTGCACTTTAAAATAGTTTTCAGTATTTTTTCTTATACTCTACAGTATTTATTCTTTTATTTTGTCACGAAGACTCTTTTGAATAATTGTTAATATTATTTATCAGTTGAAAAACAGGTTAATTTAAAATAGCTTGAAAACGTATGCAGATATCAAAATGCGGTTTTCGTCAAAGTGTAGGTATTTTTCTCTTTTTTTAAACCTACAATAAAAAATTCTATCGTTGTATTTAACTTTCTCGACAAAATCTCAAAAAACTGAGTTTTCCTAAAACAACCCCCTCTAGTTGGTAAACTACTAACAACCGACAATAAAAAAACGACATTTAAAAGAACTTTAAATTTTTATTCTAACGACTATCTACTTAAACTACTTTCAATAAAAGATGTGAGAGATGGAGCTATTTGAAAGTTGCATTATTTATTATCTTCCCCCACCCTTATTATTGGAAACACGACAAAAAGTCCTGTACCAAAGTGATGCGGAATTGCTTAGAGTTTCTGCTGAGGTTATTAAAATTGTTCCCAATACTAGCTAATTTTAGAGAAAAAATAGATTTTTTAATTTACCGTTGCGGTTGCGGGGCCTTGCAGTAGCTTTAGAAACTTGAAAATAATTTCCAGCTATTTCTTTTGACCACTTTTACTAAAAATATTTTTTCCCTAACGCTGTGCGATAAATAGTTACCCAGATACAGCCGGCGTCCTTTTTTACGCAACTTTGCCCCACTTTTCCTGAGAGCCCAATGGTGAGAGTCGAATTTGAAACACCCTGTATAAGGCGTAGCTTTAGAATGAGTTTTTAGTTATCATTTTACTGTCATTTATAAAAATCCTTTTTTTCTTTATTTTTTTTTATAGTCAAAAAAAAGTCTTACCAATTTGCCATTTCTCAATTTCCAGCTATAACCATTGGTATTAGATACCCGTGTAACAGTTCCCTCGTATGGTCCAAGTTGAATTCCCTTGGACAGTCTGATCTTCACAAACACTCCCAGTCCATGCACTGCGGATTGGCGGATTTCAAAAATCGGTGGCACAGTCTTTCGAGCCCTGTCCGGTACTCCTACAGGCACATCGACGTTTTTGACGATGACGAGCATTCCGCATGTATCGCAGTAATCCACCACGTCTTTTTGACATGTGTCGCAAACTAAAAAATGTTTTTTTTTTAATAAAAGTGGACCAAATGACATGAATCCATGGATAACGATAACTATCGTTATGTCGTTACATCGTAATTTACTAGTCTAACATAAGTGCAGCTGTGCCTAGACAAGCGCAACATTTATTATCATTTATCATATATGTTTTTATTGTATAACCATAATAATAATATAAATAAAATACTCCTTAGGGTACATATAGGTGGTACCCTAACTTACATATATACCGGTCGTCTTCCGGAACCTCTTCTTCATAATAATTTAATACCGTTTTTGACGTTCTTTCAGGATTTCGCCGAACTAAAAATAAATTACTTCATTTAAAAATAATGCTTTTGGCAATGGCATTATTTCCTGATGGAAGTGTAGCTGATCCCCACAGTCTAAATTGTTATAACATCAGTAACTGGGAATAAAAGTCCATCGGCATTTTTGACAAATAATAAATCATATTAAAAATAGGACATAAATGGCGTCTTCTTTCATATGACACATGTTCAAATAAAACACATATGTCAAAATTACCAAACCTTAATCAAAAATAAAATTTATCAAAAATATGACCCATGACAACAACATTAAAACTTTTTACAACAGTAGAAAATACTGAATCACATTTGAACAAAAATATAAAATTTTGTTCAAGTATTTCGAGAATAACCTCATTTGATAAATTTATTATATCCATTGTCACAGCTGCTTCGAAAAAAGCTCCCTCCCCGCTTTTCTTTTTGGATTTTTCAATTCAGTTCGTTCATAAGTATTTCGAGAATAACCTCATTTGATAAACCTATTATTATATCCATTGTCACAGCAGCATCGAAAAAAGCTCATATTTTTCATTCCAGTTAGCGGGTATTTCTCTCCATCTAATCTGTTTACTTATGTACCCCAAATCTGACCCCCTTTGAAATATTATTTCAAGTCTGAGCAATGGCGTCTCTCAAATCGCTAACCCTTCTAAGCACAATAGAAAGATAAACTTCCATTGGCGGTCTTTTTTTAATTATCATGTTTCGATTGGTAAATATCTGCACCCGTCTTCAGATGAATTCATACAGTCCGAGTCTCTAACTTGGAATAAATTCAATTAAGAACAAGTTAGTTTTTGCAAAAAAATGCTGTGACCCGTCGATTCGTATTGTGTCGAGCTTTTTTCCATAAAATAGTTTCAACTTTTTGCTCCGCATCCCTTGCGAGATATAAAATAACAATTTTTCTATTTACATTGATAATCCTATGAAATTCTTGAATACTGGCATCATAAACGATTGTAACTGTCAAGTTTGACAGATGTCGTTCTGTTACTATCGTATTTTGTCGAACTTTTTTCCATAAAATACACATTTATACAGTATGTCCCAAATTTAATTTATTACGTTATCGATGCCCAGTTTCAACTTTTTCCTCCGCATCACGCATCCCTTGCGAGATATAAAATAACAATTTTTCTATTGACATTGATAATCCTATGAAATTTTTGAATATTGGCATCGTAAACGATTGTAACTGTCAAGTTTGACAGATGTCGTTCTGTTACTATCGTTAGGATAACAATATCAAAAATTCTTGTAAGAACTTTTTTGTTCGCAATCATAAAGAAGTTTTGAACAAATCTTTTTGGAACTCTGAAATTTGGTTACCCCAAAATTTCTGCATGTATTAAAGAAACATTATTTTGATAAAATATGGTTTATTTTTTAAGTAAGATTTTTTAATTTGAAATCGGGTAGTTAGGTGTGACTTGATATGTGCATTAAAAATAGTCCTAAAAGAACTTTGACTTCGGTTTTTAAGAAATCTATAACGTCATATCTTGAATTTTAAAGCTACTGTATAAATAATTATTTTATAGAAGCGCTCGACTAAAAATAATAATCGACGAAAACTAGCTTACTTTCACTAATACCGGTTGAGACATAGCGATCATAAAAATAAAAGATTTTTAACACCCAAAAGACATCTTTCATTCATCATAATACAATTGTCGATAAACCTTAAGCAAACAACAAAGAGCTATTGTTTACTTTTTTAACATTTATTCAATAATCTTATGATCACCTTTTTCTGGTATATTATTTTTCTGTTTGGCCGACTTAGTTATTTTTTTCTTATTTTTTCGTCTTTGATTTTTCTTTTCCTTCCCTCTTTTTTCTTTTTTGGATTTTTCCAATTCAGTTCGTTCAAAGTCATATTGATTTTTTTTAAGAAACGGAGAGGCATAAGATAAAAGCTAAAATAAGGTACAATTTTTTAAAAAGTATGTTTAAGAAAGAATGTTCTTAATAAAGCTGGGTTTTAACAAACCGTTATGTCTTAATCCTAGCATTTTTTAAAATCTTTTTCCTGCAAAAGTTTTATAAAGGAACCCTGTTTATGTACCGATAAATCTAGGCTGGATAGTTTCCGCCGGGGATGCACTCAATGAGTATACTAAACGAAACGTGTCAGCGTGTCTTCCCCCATTATAACTTACTTATCGTTCCACAACGTCCTTGGTGGCACTTCCGCGATGTCTAAAAGGTACTGTGAAATGCAACATTTGCATGTTTCAGTCCCGGCCAACGCTGACGGAAGTGAAAAAAAGGAATGGGTTAAACAACGGAAAACCCGGCCCCTCCGGTTTTTTTTTGATACTTGGTTTTATTAGTTTATAATTTTATTAATATATTATAATATATATATATATATAATATATATATATATATATATATATATATATATATATATTTTTTCAATTTTCTTAAACCATTTATTTAAAAATAAGTTTTTTTGTTTCTTGGGTATAGGTTTTTGTTATTTGGTATTTAAGGAAAACATTATTTGACGTTTCACCCATTATATTGGGCTTTTTCAAAAAACAGTTTTTTTTGATTATCATCACTATTTACACCTTAAAGAGCCAAGTCCCTAAGAAAAAGTCAAACCTGGTTTACTCAATTCCATGTTTAATTCCCCAAAAAAAATATATTGGAAAAAACAACACAATATCTTGATAGCAGACTTAATGGGCAAAAATATACGGAAAACGCTTCTACAGCTCTACACAAACATGAAGCAAATGGAAACATGAATTGATTTTTAAAAAAAACTGCAATTCTACCCAAGAAAACATCACCAGAAACTTTTAATTAAGGAAAAAGATTCATATAAAAAAAGAACCACAAGCTCTCAATGACAAACAAGATATCAGCAACCTCAGCCACAAAATATCATAATTTTAATATGTTAACCATCCTAACCCCAATTTTTAAACCAACCTTTTATATAAATTTTGTAAATTACTTTTATAAATTAAATCTAAATAAAAAAAAATAACAAAAAAATCAACATTACTTTTCTTATAAATCTAAAATTCCTAATAACAAAAAAAAAATATAAGCATTTTTAACAAGTTTTTTAAATACAATTTAAATAGTCCGATTACCAAGATGTTTCTTCGAGGTGGATTTTAAAAATTAAAAAAATTATTAAAACAATGTTTTTTAAATGATATTAAATCAGTAGTGCCATTGTAAGCCGTGTATGTTTTTGTTGTTTGGTTTTTGTTTTATGTATATGTAAAATCTATGGTTAACTTTTTCTGTTTTTAGGTTAATAACCAAATATAAATTTTTTTTTTAAAAAGCCCAATATAATGGGCGAAACGTCAAATTAATGTGGGTTTTCCCTTTAAAAAACAAATAACAAAAACCTATACCAAGAAACAAGAAATTTTTTAATTTATATATATATATATATATATATATATATATATATATATATATATATATATATATATATATATATATATATATATATACAGGGTTAGTAGAAAAACCGGAACGGCAATTATCTCAGCAACCATCAAACATAAATTGACCAAATTTGCAACGTTGCCAAATTTATAGTTTTCTTGTAGGTGAGGGAATTTTCAAATTTTAAATGGAATACCCTAATTTTTTTTTTTTTTCAATCGATTGCCCATATTAATCTTATTTTTTGACCGATATTATTGTTTTTTTATACCTGACACCCCCGGGGATATGGCCCTCGCTTTTTTTGAAAAAAAAATTAGAATACAGTCCAACCAAAGTTTAAAATTAGTAGGAGAGGAAACGGGACATACCAAATAAAAAAATTATTATTTAACGTTGCCAAGTTTATTTTCCCTACTTAGGGAATTTTAAAATAATAGTTTTATTAGTGCCGCCGATTGCTCCTGTCAAGTTAGAAAGGATATCAAGTTACCGATTTTTATTCTTGCTGATTCTTGAGATAAAAAAAACCCTTTTTAGGAAAAAAACAAGACATAGAAATTTTATTGTAAAAATTAACATAACCCTTAGATTGATGTGGTGTGATAAAATTTTCACTCCTTTCACTTGAATCTTAGTAAGAAATGAGTTTTGTTTTTCAAAAATAATCAAGAAGGCGTGGGATTTCCTTTAAAAAATTATTAATCGAGAAGGCGTGCTATTCATTTGTTTGTCACCCCCTGGAAACTTCAGAAGATATTCCAAAACAATTTAGATCTGACACAATAATTGAAAATTTTTACAATTGTAGCAAATATTGCGTGCGTTATTATGGTTTTGTATTTCGAAAAGCAGCGAATCGAAATTTTATTTTTCGAGGATAGGGAAAAAACAAAGATCTTATCAAGAAGTTTGCAATTTGTTTAATGCGTCATCCTAAAAAAACAGAAAAAAAAATCTACTGTCTGCAGGACAGTAACAAAATTTCTTGAAACCGGCGGAGGAAAAGAAAACCTTGGATCAGGGAGACCGAAAACTGCTACTAATGATGAGAATAAGAAATGTTCGAACCCCGAAGAAAACCCAAGACAAGTACCACACAATTAGCCCTTAATTCGCAAATAAGTCAGAAATCAGTCCGAAATATTTTGTGCGAAAAAAAATTCAAACCCTCACAAAATTACTTACCTTCATGAATTGAGAAGATGATCCGGATGTGAGCCCAGTTTGCAGAAACTATTATGGAAAAGATAAATAACAACCCTAATTTCCCCCAAAAAAATTTGTTTAGCGATGAAGCAACCTTTTGCCTTAATGGAAAGGAACGCACAATTGTGATTCTGGAGTAGAGACAACCTCGCTGGATATCGGAACTTCACACTCAGTACCCGGAAAAAGTTAATGTTTGGGGGGGAAATTTTTGGGCAACCAAATTTCCATTTTTCATAGACGGCAATTTGACGGGACAAAAGTATCTTGATCTGCTTAGACAACGCATAATGCCCGAAATTAGGAATTTAAATGAAAACATCGATGACATTTGGTACCAGCACTATGAGCTCCAGCTCATTTCTCCAGAGGGGTCATTGAGTTTTTAAATATCCGATTTCCAGAAAGATGGATTGGAAGACGGGGGACTCGGAATGGCCAGCTCGATCCCCAGACCTGACTCCACTAGATTTCTTTTTGGGGTCATCTAAAGTGCAGAGTTTATAAAGACCGGCCCAACGATTTTTGAAGAACTGAGGCAAAAATTTTGGATGAAGCTGCACAAATTAGTCCAGGCATGTTATCGAACACTTTGGCAGAATTTTATGATCGCCCGGGTTTTGTTTAGCCAACGATGGCAGTCATTTTGAGCACCTGGGTTGGAGATAAGTTTTGGTTGGCTTTTTTATTCTCATATTGTTATTAATAATTACTTGTTTAATAATTAAATTTTTTTCCCTTTTTCCATTTTCTTACTTTTTAAAAACAGAACTTGGCAACATCGAAAACACAATTTTTTAATTTTAGAATGCCCAGTTACCCTCCTGTACTAATTTTAACCATTTTTGGTTGACCGCTTTCAAGATAATTGGGGGAATAACTTATCGTTTCTGTATTTATTTCCGAAAAAGCCAGAGGCCATATCTGAAATTGTCAGGTATAAAAAACAATAATATCAGGTCATAATAAGATTAATATGGGCAATCGATTGCAAAAATAAAAATTAGGGTATTCCATTTAAAATTTGAAAATTCCCTCACCTACAGAGAAAACTATAAGTTTGGCAACGTTGTTAGTACAATTTTTGAATTTATCATATCCAGTTACCCCTTTTTGTACCAAATTTGGTCAATTTATGTTTGATGGTTGTTTAGATAATTGACCGTTCCGGTTTTTTTTTACTAACCCTGTATTAATAATCCTTGGAGCTGTCATAAAGAAAAAAAAAAATCTGAAAAATTAAGAAAAGTCATGTCAAGTAGTGTCTGAAATAAATCGGGTTATAAAAATACCATTTTTTCTACTGACTGGCTCATTGACTCCTCAAAAGTTATGGGGCCCTTCCTTGAGGAGTAAAAACTTAAAATTTGGCTTGTAAGTAGGCTTTAAGACACAAGTAAAAAAAAAAAATTAAAACTGCGCATTTTTAAACAATTGATTGAAACTGAGTTTTTGGGATCACAACTATATTAGAATTTAAAATGCAGGCAGGATTTTATTTCATTTATGGAACTCAGAAAAGAGAGAAGTGATCCTACCAAAAACACTTACGTAAAATAAGGGCCAAGTTCCTATCCAAAAATATCGAATCCTCTTTAAGTACTGAAATCTTAAATTTAAGCGAACCAAGTTATATTCCCAATTTCATTTTAAATAAATTACAATCCAACATACATTTTTGTCTCCATGATACATAACTGACTAAGGTATGTGTATTGACTTAAAAATGGTGTCCTAAAATCGACTTATCTATCAAATTCCAAGTTCTCCCCAAAAAGTGCCTCCTAATTTTGATGAGTTAATGAGTCTGTCGGTAGTGAAATGACCGATTCTTAAAATCGAATATCTTGACATCATCAATTTTCTAATTCACAGGTATTTAAAATACTTATGTGAATTTAAATACCAAATTGCATACGTTCATGTGAAACGATAACGAAGTTATGATAGGGAGGAAACCACG
>JAHBCN010016604.1:0-19334 GCA_019359885.1 Listronotus oregonensis
TGATTCAAAACGCCCCATTTAAATGAACCATCTATTCTAGTAGTATTATCTTTGCTGGTACATAAAAAAATAAAAATTTACAAAAATTCTAGAAAGTAATATAAAATGTACAAAAAGGTTTTTTTTTTAAATTCGACCTATTCAAAAACTGTTTTGTTTACCTGAAAATGGTGGGTTTCCATTATTGAGTAACGACGCAGCAATTTGGGAGACACTGTTTGAGGTTAGATCCATGTAAAGCGGAGTGGTCCTTGATGTTGTCGCTGATATTTTCGATGTCAGTGTGTTATCCAGTGTTGGTATACCAATGTAATCTGGATATACAGAGTCACCCACCATTGCATCTAAAAATATATTATAAAATATTTTAAACTTTTGATAATTTATGTATAGATAATACCAATTTTTCGACAACATAAATGTTTCGTTTATCGTTCATAGTTGCAATATGTTTTTAAATTATAGTCTTTATCTTTGTTGCAGCAATTGCTGCATTTCTCGGCATTTTTAATATTTTTTGTTTAATGGTATGTGACCCCTAGCTTTATTGCTTTTAATGTAGTGACTGACTTTCCCAACTATTATTTATTACTCATAGTATGGTTCATTTTAACACCTCGAATTAAAAAGTAAAATAAAATTTTAAACTTTTTTGTATATTTCTATAATATTTGACTATTTCAGTAACCTAACATTCGTGACCTATTCTATATGCCTACCTTTAGGAAGCTGACAACATGCTCCAAATAAAAAGCCATCCATACACGCTCCTACAACTTGCCCATTTCTTTGGTTGCACTCGTGGTTAAACATACAAATATTTGGTCCTCCGGGAGGGTTCACCGGCGTCTTGGTTGCTTTACAAAATTTTGGTGTTATCCTGTATCCGCCAAATAGCTTTCTTGCACCTGAAATTAAAAAAAAACAACCGTTAAACATGTAACAAACATAAACATAAAAACAAGTTAATTTAATCTTATTGGCAAATATTTAATTATATCTTATTACTTTACCAAGCCAAACATATAATAACTTAAGATAATTGTAAAACAAAGCCTACAGTTTGTTCCACTAATTCATTTTATGGTGAAATATACCACCAGAAACAATTATTTTAAATAAGAGCCAAATGCCTATACACAAATCTTGTTCCTCAAAGTATATAACATACTCAACACATCAAAAAATAATAAATTGATTAATAAAACAGAAGGTAACTTATCTCAAAAATAATTAACAAATGCTGAAACACCTGTTCTTTCTAAAAACTTAAATCTTGCAATTACACCCAAATCAGTTTCTAAGCTTGACATTATTTCATGCATAGAAGAAACATATCAAAACTCACCAATAGAACACCAAGATGAGTATAGAACTAGAATAAAAATCGCCTTTAAAAACCTTTACAAAATACCAAAAATACATAAACCTGATATTCCATTACATCTCATATATAGTAATGTAAACTCACCCACTTATCCATTAGCAAAATTTCTACCTAATATTTTAGAACCTTTGGTAAACAATACTAACTCAAACATTAAAATTTCTCAACATTTTTTGGAAAAATCATCACTTATTGACATAAATCCAAATATCACCCTTGTTTATTCACAAATGTCCCTGTCGATAAAACATTAAATATTATATTACATTAGCAAATTATATATATTGATTCTGATTAGAAAGCTTTAGTTTGGCGAAGATATATAGATAACATTTTTTCTATTTTTCAACATAACTAACATTGTTTAATAATTTTTAGACCCACATTAATACACAAAAACCTACTATTAATTTTACTTTAGAAAAAAACTTCACTTTCTTGACATTGTAATAAAAAAAGATTTAAATAGTTTTGAAACCAAAATTTACAGAAAACACACACATACGAACATATACTTAAATTTTAACTTAAATTAACCAATAATAGCAATTTTTTTTTCATAAAATTAAAATAGCTTATTCCGATTAAAATCTAGACAATATAAAGATTTTTTTAAATATGTTTAAGTTCAAAATTATTATCTTCTTGATTTTATAAATAATCGCTTTCTTAAACTTGAACAACCAAATTTAAGACTAAAGACAAAATTCAAACAGAGCTGGTAAATTTATTTTTACTATAAATTTCTGGCTTATCAAAAAAAAAATAACGAAAAGGTCATAAATTTAACATTTGTACCATCCTTAAAACACAAAACACTATTAGATTTTAATTACTAAAAGAAAAATCAAATAATATAAACGATAATACAAAAACATTTTATAAGATCCTTGTAAATGTAATAAATTTTATAAAGGTTAAACCTCTAGGCCATTTGCCAAACGCATTAAATACAGAATTCCACAAATTAAAAATCTGTCAATACCAAGGAAGTTTAAAGGTGTATGGAAGCCCAATATTATGGCCCATTCGATCAAAAAATGTCCAGCTCAGTATAAAAATAACTGTCAGAGTTGGCCCCGCCGATTCTGCGCAATAACAAAATTCCACGAAATAATTTAATGTGTTCCCTACTTACACACGATAAATCAGTGTGTAGTTAGGCAACACATTATACTTTGAAACCATGGTCTTAGGTTGTCTAAGGTTTTTGGTGCGGCCGCGGCGCATATGAAACTTTCTTTTCGTATTTTGTGATGAAACTATATCCGCGCTGTCTGTCAACCGTCGTCTTATCATTCGTCATTTTCGTTGTGGTTTGTGCCCTTTGCGCCGATTGTTTTGCTTTTGTGAGTACCTATATTTTTGGAAGCAAGTTTTTGGATTGATAAAAACCTTCTTATTTTAGTGATAAGTGTTTATTAAATTGTGACTATAATTTTGTGTTTATTGTTTGTTACTTATAATATCGTAACAAAATGATTAGAGGTTGTATGGTTTTG
The DNA here is from genome assembly GCA_019359885.1 of Listronotus oregonensis. Lineage (NCBI taxonomy): Eukaryota > Metazoa > Arthropoda > Insecta > Coleoptera > Curculionidae > Listronotus > Listronotus oregonensis. The sequence continues at coordinate 2,890 of JAHBCN010016604.1, forward strand.
TCTTGCAAATCAAGGGTAATATACCCGCATTTTTTACTTTAGGTAAATATTTCTTATATTTAAATTAGGTGCTTCTTATGAGACGTAACCTTGGTAACCGATAAAATAATAATATATCAATTGTAAATAATAGAATAATGAAAATTTCATAGGAAATAGCAGTGAGAAAGTAAGGCAATCTTAACTATCTTTTAGGTGATTTCCACAATGTTTGTGTATTTCTGTGGATTATTAAAAGAAATAAGGTTTACATTTAGGTACTTTTATTTCATTTAATAATTTAGTACATTCTTTTAAAGGATTAAAATTATTAATAACTGGGCAGACCAGGCAAATTTTAATATATACAGATCCTTTTAATTGAATGAAAGAAAGTACAATTTTATGCTAAAGTTCCTTTTTGCTTTTTCTGTATTTGTTTAAAAAGAAATTAGATTTTTGGTTTCTTAAACTTACATTATCAACTTTTTAAGCTCGACATACTGTAGACACATAATATTTAACGGATACTATTACAATGGATACCTAGGTACCAAAGGTTACTAAACATTTTTAACCACTGTGAACCACCATGAATGTTTGTTATTAGTGAAAAGTATATGCCTAAAAAGCAGTTATAAAAATTTTCATTTTTTAATGTACAAACAGAATCTTAGGATTAGATTAAACTCATTTACACTACCTTGCCCTTCTTATATCACAAAATATATTAAAAAATCGTGTTTTTATTTATTTACAAAGATTTTTGGTAAAAATACAAAACTCACAAAAATATCGACCATTTAAATAGAAGGCTTCTTTCCATATTATATCAGATGATATAAAATCCAATATTACACAATAATTTTAAATATTCTATAGTAGTATCGTTTAATAACCAACAATTTTGTGCAAAAAATTAAAAAAAAAAACAGTGAATGCTTGAATTTGACATTTGATGTCGAGTTTATAGATAGTAACAAAAAATTATGGAAGTCCGGCTCTGACCTGTTATTCATTGCGCAAACTCCGCGGGGCCAATCCCCCTATTCCCGCTGCCCTGCACGCCTGGACAATTTTGTTCTACAGTATTGGGCTTCCATACACCTTTAAACTTCCTTGGTCAATACGCATTTAATAACAACCACATAATAAACTGAAATATTTTTAGTATTTTAGGAAAGAAAACTTGTTTAAAAAAACTTAAAATAAAAAAGATATCATACACAGGGGGTCAAAGAATATATGGGCCATCTCTCGGAATCTAATAGAAATCCTAAAAATATTATGACAAGTTCCCATAAACTTTTTTCCCACGACCCTCCCCTACGGAGAGACATAACGGACGCCGCTGGAAATCTTTTTTTTTTTAATAACTTAAAAATGCTAGGCCCAATCTATTGTTTATTTTTTTATGAAGGTTACAAGATAAGTTTTCTTAAAATAAACCCATTAATTCATATTTGGTTTATTTAGTTTGCCAGGGACAGACTAGCACTGACACAATAATAGCAATTTTTAACACCCGTATGATAAAGGCTCACCAATTTTATTTTTGAATAGCTTTAACCTTAAAATAAAAAAATATTCTTGATTGACATCAATAAAATCAAGAAAATTTTATCACCCTGTATCTCAAAAGTTAAGAAATTTAGGACATACGTTCATATAAAGTTTTCTTGTTAAAAGGGACCCAAAAATTACCTCCTTAAATATTGACATTCATTAGAAAACACCCTGTATAATGTAAAAAAACTTTACCAATCATAATATTTTATTTCTCGTAAACAGTTGATTTTATCAATGTCAATCAGGAATACTTTTTTAAGTTTAAGATTAAAGCTATCAAAAAATAATATTGTTATGCCTTTATCTAGGTGTTTAAAAAATTATTATTATTTTGTCAGAGCTAGTCCGTTCCTGGCAAACTAAATAAACCAAATACGATTTAATGGATTCATTTTAAAAAGACTTATCTAGTAACCTTCATAAAAAAAAAACAATAGATTGCGCTTAGTATTTTAGAAGTTATTAAAAAAAACGATTTCCAGTCCGTTATAGTACCTGTATATCCGTAGGGAAAGTTCGGGAGGAAAAAAAAGTTTATGGGATCTTATCAAATAATATTTTTTAATAATAAATACACCAGTTACAACAGATTCTAAAAGCGATCTCAGAATCTTTATAATTTTTTACCACAATTTTAAGAATTTTTATTTTATTTATTAAATTTTTATTTAAGTTCTAATACTTAATTTTTATCTTAGATTTGCCACCAAAACGAAAAAAATTGTTTAGATTATTTCGATCTGCTAGTCCAGAACGTTTTTTTTGCCGTGTACCCAACAAGAAATTTTTATTAAATAAATACGGCACAGCAACATATTTTTATTTAATTTCGGTCTTAATGCTGCGTTTAAATTTAATTTTCATACTTAAGGCTAAAAACGCGAACAAAAGAAATAAAATTTCTGTTATAAATGAAACAACGGCTACAATTTCTAACTTTAAAGTTTGTGTAGAGTTTCCAGCGCTTCCTTTTTCCATTTGCCATTATACGTTCTAAAGATGCTGTTGTAAGTTGCTTTTTGTAATTTAAGTTTAAAGTTTTAGTTTTTCTTTTTCCGTCTGACTTGAGAAATGCGCCATATTGGTGTGAATAGTGGAAAGTTTTAGAAAAATGGCTATAAAAGTTTTCAATTTGCTGCTTATGAAATTTGTTATGGTAACAGATATGTTAACACGTCAAGCGGGCGTCTAAGAAAAAAGTATGATTTAGATCTCTGTATTAAACGAAAAAGCAGTGTCTTGGTAAAAAGGACATTTCTTAATTAACTCAATTTTTTGCTTAAATTTCGTAATCATAAGAAATAGACGTTAGAAAATAACGTGGTAATGAACAGCCCCTTTCAAAAATAAGACCTAGTAAAAGCACCATTGGTCAAAGTTATATCTGTTAAAAATGAAACATCTATTAAAAGGTAAACATAAAAAAAGAATACTTGATTTAAAACCACATTTTTCAGAAATACCATCGGCCAAAATTAATGAAATTTTGGTGACCCTAGATTAGATTAGATTAGATTATTTGAGCGGAGATGGCAAAAATGACCTCAACCACTGCAATCTTACCAGATTTATTGTGGTTTCTCCTATCGTTCTTTAGAGTACCTTGTCCAGGCCAGTCTTCTTAACTAGACTCCAGAGTCTTGACACTGGCCACTCCATATATCTTGCCGGTTTTGGCTCACCAAGCCTAGTAAACCTAATCCTACATAGTGCTTCACAGTGGCACCACACATGTACGGCTGTTCCTTCAGCCTCCTGTCAGAACCTACACAGACTATCCTTCACCAGGTTTATTCTTTCAGGTGCTTGTTGAGTTTGCAATGTCCTGTTAGTTGACCTACCGTTATCCTTACGACCTTCGGCTGTGTCAGTGGTCGAGTAAACTTGTCGAGAGTCTTAATGAACTGCTTTGCCTGTCGTGTCTGGTTTTGACCACCAACTTTGAAATTTTTCTACCCGCTCAGATGCTTTAAACAGCCTGCCGAGATTCACAGAATGGCCAGGGCTATCATTTCCATGGTGATCCTCTTTGGCAGATCGTCGGCCTCTACTACTGTGGCCTCGTGGCCGGACCAGCTACTGTAAGTTTTGCCGACCGACTTTTCCAGGGCTGTATACGTCCCACTGTTGGAATTACTTTTGGAGAACTGATGGCTCAGGGCCTTGGCTGTCTGAGTAAATAACGATGTGTTTTTCTTTACTTCTTTTTCTTTAATCAGCACGGCACAATGCATTATTGCTGCGATTTCCGCTTGGAAAACCGTGGCGTGCTGACCAAGACTTAAGGTTATCTTTTCTCTAGGCTTGTCTCCATAGATGCCAGCTTCTACTCCCTTGTTGGTCTTGGAGCCATCTGTATACCAGATATGATCGGCTTTGATTGGAGGGCCTTCTTTCTAGTCCTCCCTATCGGGTATGACAATCGGAAAGTGTCTGTTAAAGATGAAACGAGGGTTGACCTCTCCAAGGGCATCTCAAACAATGAGCTGACCTCTTGGTCCTCCTCCATTTCCCATCTTGAGGTCCTTTGATGTCCTATAATTGGACTTTGACCTCATTTGAGTCTATAGAGTACCGCCTTTACTTCTCCCTGTATGTAAATGTGAGTGGCGGCAGGTTTAGCAGCACTTCCAGGGCTGCGCTTGGGGTTGTTCTCATAGCTCCCGTGATGCATACGCATGCTAGCCTTTGCACACTTTGAAGTTGTCTGGTTGCTACGGTCTGCGTGACCCTTGCCCCCCAGGTAACTGAGCCGTAGGTTATCATGGGTCTTATTACCATTTTATACAACCACAGGTTCATCTTTGGGTCCCCAGCTTTTTCCACAAAGCCTGCGACATCTCCCGAGGGCGATTTTTACCTTCTGAACAACTGTGTTCATCTATTGGTCAAAAATGACTCCTAGATACTTGACCTCTTTTGAGAAGGGGATTTCCACTCCGTTGAGCTTTGGACATCTGAGTGCCCTTAGTGCTCTTTTCTTTGTGAAGGGAACGATAACGGTCTTTTGTGGATTAACCGACAGGCCTTCTTCCCTGCACCATTCGTCTACGATGTTCAGTGTTATTATTGTTAGGTTACCCTAACAATATTAACAATACAAAATTTAAATTATAAAGCTGGGTTTTCACTGCGCGAAAATTATACGCTAACCGTTTCGCGAAATTAGTCTCGCGTTGTGGATATCTAGCGCGGTGAGCGAATGGCTAGTCGGTTTTTGGGTGTGAATCAAAGTGTTTCGCGTTGTTTGTTTCGATTCGTGTAAACGCATACGTATTTAAAGCTTCGAAATGAACCAGGACAACTGCATTCGGCTCGTCTCGCGCAAACTTGTTTCGCCTCTATGTTGAAAATGGTTTCGGTTTGTGGAAAAAGTTGGCTTGAAACAGAGACTTTGCGAGTAATTGTCGCGAAACGGTTGCGCGAGTTATTTTCGCGCAGTGGAAACCCTGCTTAAGAGCTATTTAACAAAAAAGGGTATTAATAAGGACAATTAATGATCAAGGGTATTTAACGCGCGAGACTAGCGAGGTTTAAGGTCAATAATCGCCAATTAATTCATAAGATAGTAATACTATTTTTTTGGCGATCGTGTTATTGTTAAATTATTAAAATATATTTTTTTCTACAACCGCGCGAAAAGTACCATGTCTGCGCTTCAAAAACAAAACACAAAGTTGCACTTTTCCGAGGAGCAAGCGTTTTTACTTTGTCGCTCGCCGAGCGACAAAATACTTTGTCACTCGCTGAGTTATCAAGGAAACCGTAATAGAAAAACGTCAAATTTGACACCACAGTAGGCGTTGAACGGTGTTTGACATTTAACGCGTGACTTTAATATCTTCAACAAAATTAAAATTAGTGGTTTTCGTAAAAAGTGGTTATCGATGAAATTAATGAATTTTCGTGCACTCCGCCGGAAATTGCTCAAGCTGCAAAATCAGTTGCTCTTAATTTACTTCCAGAGAAGTCGAGAGGCAAATATGAAAAGCAATATGAACTTTTTAGTAAATGGTGCGATTCAAAAGGAACGAAGAAGATATCAGAAAACATTCTACTTGCGTATTTTGCGGAAAAAGGCCAAGGTAATGAAATCCTCTACACTTTGGTCTATATACTCAATGTTGAGATCTACGATATCAGTAAAACATGATATAAACATCAGCGAATACAAAAAACTAATTGCTTACTTAAAGCATCAAGCTGTTGGTTTCAAACCAAGAAAATCAAACACCTTTAATTTTGTTGAAATCAAAACCTTTTTAACAGAAGCTCTTGATGAGATATATTTACTGCAAAAAGTGATCTTAGTTTTTGGTATCGCTGAGCATGTAGGAGGGACGAACTTGTCAAAATGGTAATAGACGATATGAAGATAAAAAGTCAATCCTTATTGTAAAAATACCTGATTTTAAGACATACATTAACAGAACATTCATTGTCACAAATAATGCAGCAATGGACTATATATCAATTTATCAAAGATATATGAACATCAGGCCCAAAAATTGTAAAATACGTAGAGTATTTTTGAAATATTCGAATGGTAAATACCATAATCAGGTAGTTGGAATGAATTATATTGCACAAGTTCCACAAAACATAGCGCAGTATCTGGGACTTCCAGAACCATGCAAATATACAGGTCATTGCTTCAGGCGAACTTCTGCTACTCTTTTAGTTAATGGGGGAGGCGATATCACTCAATTGAAAAACATGGAGGATGGAAGAGTACTAACGTAGCAGAAGGTTATATGGATGAAAATGTTACTAACAAAATTTCTACATGTGAAAAAATTTTGGGGCTGACACCGGCGGTAAATACACCACCAATAATTATGAAAGCAAGAGGCTCTGAAAATATCCCGATTCAGTCACCACCAGAAAATTCATCTGAAATTGTCATTAAAAATTGTGAGAATTGCACCTTTACCTTTAATATTGTAAATAATAAGAAAAATGACTAGATCTTATATAGATTTAGGTAATAATTATATAAAGATCTAAATGTATATACATATTACAATAATTATTACAATAAATTGGTATAGTAGCCACGGTTTTATTAAATCTGTTTTTAACTACTTCACCTTTGCATGTTCCGTTGAATGTTTAATAGTGGTAAAATGCAAATTACCAACTTTAGTTATACAAAATAATAAAAGTTTATGTTCGGAAAGTCCCTACATCGTTCTGACGGAGTTTTCTTCCACTAAAAGTGGTAGAAATTTACTTTTTTATAAATAATTGAATTTTATATTCTACGTCATATAACTATGTATATTACGACAAATCAAGTGATAAATAAAGCAAATTACAAACTTTAGTTATAGAAAGTAATTAAAAAATAGTTATTATGATTACAAACTCTAATTTTCTAAACTTTTCATTATACTAAAGATAGTAGAAATGTATATTTAGTAAACAATTCGCATTACCTATAAATTACATTAATGTCCAAATTATCGCTTTAAATAAAATACAAAACTACCAACTTTAGTTACGAAAAACAGTTTAAAAATTGGTTTGTCGATATCCTTCTTTTATTTTTTATTAATTTTGTACTACTAAAGGTGGTAGAAATCTATTTTTTCTGATTCAAACTGATTATATTTATAGCTTTCACATAACACAGGCGAGTATTATGTTTAGATATGATAGGAGGCCATGCTTGCCGCTGCTGTCAAGAAAAATAAACAAATGATTATTTGACGTATCAAAAAGTTTTTTAAACAGCTATTGGTGTTTAATAAATTGATTGTAATAATTATCTGATAATGGACAGTTTTAAAAAGTATAAAATATGTAATTGTAAAGAATTGAGCCATGTCCAAATACGCCATTCCAGTTTAATATACTTAACTGCGCTAATTGAGAACTGCGACCAACATCTTTTGAAAAATGGTTTGTTCAACAGCATTCAGAAGAGTCTACTACAAATTTCGACCAAATATTACAATATTCCCAAAAGAAAGAATGTATAAAATCATTTAAAAAATATTACATATATGTTATCAAACACAGACATTTAATACCGAGTAGTAATTCGCCTGGTTTTTCATATAAAAATAATATTTCGAAATTAAAATCGTTAGATTTTTGATATTTCAGCATCCTTTTGTTTTCAAAGCTAACTTGATAAGAAACACGCTCGATGGATTATTACAGTTATAGGTTGGTAATTATCTAATGTTGTTGTATTGTGTTCTTTAAAAATGCCTTTGTTGCTTGAGGATTAAACTCTACATAAGCTAAAACGTTGATGACATTTTCCTCAGTTCTACGGCGTCTGCGGTGTAAGGGGCGAAGAACACTTCCCGTGGTACAAAAGCGATTTGCTAAACAAGTGAACATTTTGCTGCGGGCTGCCGTACCGGCGTCTCTGAGGATATCTCAATGCATACAGCCTTGCAGCTATTGTCGCATTTTGTAGACACTTAAAATAAATAGCAATAATATCAACTGCTTCTTTAAGCAACAAAGGCATTTTTAAAGAACACAATAGCACAACACTAAAAATAATATTTTGAAATAAAAATTGTTGGATTTTTGACATTTCAGCATCCTTTTGTTTTTAAAGCTAACTTGATAAGGGACCACGCTCTATGGATTATTACAGTTATAGGTTGGTAATTATCTAATGTTGTCTAATATCGTTAAATGGGTTAAAATAAGTAAAAATTATGTAGTATGTCATTAGATTTTGTAAAAATTTCTAAATTTAATTTTTACCTAAAAAAATCGGCCCAGTAGAAAACATTGTGTCGTTAAATGCGTTACGTCTCTATGTCGTATTTATATTTTTGCTAATATATTCGGTTTAAAAAGAGATATTAAATTGCTTTTTTGCCGTTTTGTTGGGATTTTTTTTCTCTATATAAATATGTAAAAAGGTATATATCATGGTATTTAAATTTTTCAAAAAATTTCGTAAAATAAGTTGGTTTTCACCTTGACGCCTTCTAGCGGCGTTTGTCAGATGAGTGTAGCAATAGTTTATGGACCTGAAAATAATGCTTAAAATGCTCTTCTAAACGAGACCAAGTTCACTAAATTCGGTTAAAGCAAACCGGAGTTATTAGCACTTTTTTAAATTAAACTTTAACCTTCCCCCACCACTTTATTTTAGAACTGACAAAAATTACACCTGAAGCTTCTTTGTTTAGAAAACATTAAAGATTAAAATAGTACCACTTATTGACACACTTTATTTGATATTTTTTTGAAAAATGTATATTTTTATGTTTTGACGTTACCCTTACGCCCCCTAGCGGCCATCCCACAGACTTGAAAATAATTTCCAGCAATTTCTCTCGGTCGCTTTTATCTAAAAAATTTTTCAGAAAGTTATACTATTAGTAGTTTCTGAGATATATCCGACTACCTCTCTTAGTGGAACACCCGGTACAATGTATTTGTAAATAACTAATTAGAAGGGTACTAAAGATGCTGTTGACTATCATTTCCCAAAAAATCAGCTTTTTATATGGAAAATTAACGGAGATACGAATTTTTTTAAAAAATGTGTGTTTTAAGCGTTTTTCTGGCTTTTCTCGGTGAAAAATGGTCAAATCGGGATTTTTCAAAAACCATTTTGTAAGTTTTTGAATTTTCTACAAACGGTCTTTTATGAGTAAAGTGATATAGCCAGTACTTCGTGTTATATTTAAAAAAACGAAAAAAGACCTTTTTTTAATAACTATTGTTTAAAAAAAAACCTAAAAAAATTGGTTAAATTTTTGATTTTGGTAATCTACAGGTTACTTTGGAAGTCATGGCGCAGTCAGCTATCTGTTTACATTAATTACAAAAAAAAAACTACAATAATTGGACTATTTTAATAAATAGCATAGAAAACAAATATTTTCCAGGATGTGTTATATTTTTAAAAAGAGAATTTAATGTGCTTTCTTTTTAGATTAAAATTTATAGGGTATTTCCATTTAATAAAACGAGGTTGTGACCGATAACTTTTTTATCGGTCCTCGTATACTTATTTTGAAAATTGCAGATTATTTAATAACCGTTATAAAGAAACTTTGGTATAAAACATTTTTCTGTACTTTTTTAAGTAAATATTGGGTCATTCTAATATTGATAGTTTTTTGATTTTCCTCCGCTCGCTTAAGAGAGCGAGCAAAATGTTTCCAATTCTGATTTAATCATTTTAAGGTTGACCCAAAAAGAGCACATGACGCCTATATAAGTATCGAAAATGGGACACCCTGTACTTATGCTTTCTCATAACCTGCATCTGAAGCCATGATTTAAATTTAATTTAATTGGCGTACCTCGCAAAGCGTAACAGAGCATAAAATACTGTTTTAACTAGGTACCATACTCTAATTTTAATGGAATTCCTTAGTAGGTTTTGTTGTTCTTTAAGTCCTTTCACTGTGAAATTTATAATTGTCGGAATGCAAATGAGGCTTTTTCATGATTTCGCTTTCAGAATTCGTGTTTTTAAGTTTTGTTTAAAGTCTTATTAAGATGAAGTGTAGGTCAATGGGTAAAAAAGTAATATTGTCCGTGAAATATAACAAGATGTACCGAAAGTTAACAAACAATGAAAGTAGGCTTATGTGCATTTATTTTTATACGGGATTATTCAAATAACATAGGTTTACAAAAAAAAACGTCCGAGTATTTGACCGGACCATGGTATTACTAGGTATTTCTGCGCCCTGAATCCAAATCCAAGGTCAGTTTTCCCCATCACGTCAGGAAAACGGGATTTCAGGGTCATTTATAGGCCACAGCTCCATAGAAAAAAAGGTCACCATCTTCACCATCCATCTTCCATCCCTTAGAAGGGGTGGAAAATGGATTTTTGAATGCCAGATGATCAACCATGGTTTTTCAATATACTTTTCAACGCTAGACCCGAATTTGTGGTCGAAAAGTTTTTCTCCTACTGAAATTCACCCTCTAGGACCAAAACTACTTCTAGGGAGGGGTGGAAAATCCAGTTTTGCACGCTGGAATTGCAACGGTGGTATTCTCACGTACTTGTCGACGATGGACCTGAATTTGTGATCTATGAATTTTAAATTAAAGTTTTCCGGTTCAACAAACCCCTTGTCAAAATTTATGTTTCAGCAAAAAAGTCAAAATCGACCTATGGGTTTTTTTCAATGTTCATCTGAGACTCTAGTAGTGATCAGGTTACTGCAAGTCGAACGTGATTCAGCCAGACCCCAGAGCAAAACTTAAGTTCAACGTTCGAGTAAGAAATGCAAAGTTTTGCAGATGAAAACCCCCAGAGTAACTTTCTACCCCTCGTAGTGACACTAGACTCTTCGCAGAGTTCTTTCTTCAGGATCTTGAATCATTTTGGTCATCGCCGAGTCAATCGCAATCAACTCACACCAAATCCGGCGTCAAACTTCAACGACTTTGCAGGGAAATCGAAATTTGCGAGCTTAAATCTCTAGGACCACTTTCTCTCCCTAAACCGGCCCTGGGGAGATTCAGAGCTTTTTGCTAATGTCCAGAAAGTACTCAAGAGCTTTGGAAGTGTATCAACACTTTTTCTGAATAAAAATTCTCTTTTTGGTTAAACCATAAATTTTGAACAAAAAAACCTTTCATAGGTTTTTTTTAGAATAAAAATTAATGAAATTATAAAACTAAAACAAAACAATTAGGTTATACGAAAATCAAGTTACTGATACTCTTCCTATATTTATTTTTTTAAGTATAAAATTAATAAAAATTATCATTTTATTGGGTTAATTTAGTAGTTTTCGAATCTGTTATCAAATTTTTGCTATCCTTAAGACATACAAGGTTCGACAAAGAGTATGATTTGTTTTTAAATGGAACATTCTATATTTTGTATTAACATTAAAAATATTTTTTAAATACCGTTAAACAAATATTACATGTGATATGTCTCTGACTGTCTCTCCGGTAGCGCAGTGGTCAGAGTTTCGGCTCGTCACCCCGGCGCGATCCGGGTTCGATTCCCAGAGCCGGAGAGACACTTTTAGGTAGTAGTTATTTAAAATAACGTCCGTGGTGGCACTACCGCGTTGTCTAAAAGGTGCTGTGAAATGCAACATTTGCATGTTTCAGTGCTTGGACAACGTTGACGGAACTACTGGGAAGAATGGGTTAAATACCGGAAAACCCGGCACTCACGGTACTTTGGTATTTAGGTTTATATATGTATATATAATGTGTAAGATATAATATACATATATAATAATCCTTCGTGAGCTGTCATAAAGATACAAAAAAAATGTCATTCTTTCCATTATACCCATCTACAGCCAATAACCTGTAACCAAAATGCTTACTGCTGTAAATTTACTGAAAATTAAACATTATTTTTTAGGTTTAAATGCCTATTTTTTCGAAACGATTAAAGATAAATATATCAAATGTGATGGTGATACAAAATATAGGGTTTATTATTATTATTTATATTCTATTAAAAGAAATTGTTATATTACTATAAAACTCAAAAACACAATAACCTTTAAAAACATTAACCAAAAATTGCTGTTGAGAATTGGTTTTAAATATTGCATAAGGATATTCTTCCGCCCACAAATGATTTTATAAAAATTTTAAATGACATTCCTGGAAAAAAATTGCTTCGCCTGTTAACATAATTTGTGACTGAAACTGCGGATTTTCCGTAATTTTCTAAAGGTACCGCTGAGAAAACCTCCGGAAAGTAACACCTGTAGCAAAGAGTAATAATTGTTGTTGAAAAAAAATATTACTCTTTGCCTACTAACCACAACAAAAAATCAACCAATATTCGCCCAATTTTTTGTAACACTATTTCTTCTCTTTCGGGTGTTCAGACAGTGTGAGGTCTCCACTTCAAAGTACGTTTTTAAAACTTCCATTTTTAGTAAGCTATGAATATTTGAGAAGGTTCGGCTATCTGCCAAGGTACGATTTGGGTATCTTTTCTGAAAAATACGTCTGGCTAATACATTACCGTCTGCGAGACCATTTATGTAAAGCATAGCAGCCATTTGCGAATTTGTATCATGCAAATTTACCATATTTACTGGGATAGGTATTCCATGAAACAACAAAAAAATTTAAAAAATTAAATAGCAAACTAGAATTTGAATAAATAAGACACTAAACGTTTAGAACACGAACAACCATTATTTTGACACTCTTCAAGTTAAAAAAAATATATTTCAGGCTACCTAGATTGCCGTCGTTTTTTTAAAAGAATTTATTCAGGCCAGCTGAATTTTCTTAAAAAAATTAGTAGTTATTGCTACGAAATTATTAATAATTTTTAATTTAATAATTTTAATTAAGAAGAGACGAAAAAAACCCAGGAGGTAATTTTTATGTAGAAGTGACCAGGCTATCCCCCATGAATAAATCCAGTGGCTTACTATATATACTACATTTGGAGGTCTTGGAATAAGAGATACATCCACCCTGTCTATTTCTGCCTTTTTAGGTTCAATCAATGACGTGTCAGGTTTACTTTCCAAAATGTTACCTTCCTATATTCTTGCGACAGTAGATAATGATTTTAGCAATTGTTTTTTAAGATGGTTATCTGTTTGCAATCTTCAAAATCAACCACAAGAATTACCAAAAAAACAGAAGATTTTGACTTTTTAATTTGCCAAGCTCGTCACAAATATATTACAAACATGTGCCAGACAAGTGAAGATAAGGCACGTCTACTTGCTCTTCAGGCCCCTGAAAGTAATGCTTGGATTAACGCACTTCCATCTTCGTCCTTGGGAAATTTGTTAGATAACAAAACATTCCATATTTCCATCGCTCTCAGACTTGGTCTGCCTGTGTGTGGAGAGCACACCTGCGTTTGCGTGAAAATGCTGACATTTATGGCCTACATGGGTTAAGCTGCAAAAAAGCGCAGGCGTTCTTCTAGACACAGTCAGATAAATGACATTATCAAAGAGCTCTGATTTTAGCTGAAAATCCTTCTGTGTTAGAGCCTCTTGGAGTTTGCAGAAGCGATGGAAAACGGGTAGATGGAATGACCTTAATTCCCTGGAAATATGGAAAACAATTACTTTGGGACGCTAATTGCAGCCATACACTTGCAAAATCCTATCTGGATAAAACTTCTAATTTTGTAGGTGCGGCTGCGTTTGAGAATAAAAAACATCTAAAATATAAAGAGTTTGAAGAACGCTTTATCTTCATTCCTTTTGCTGTTGAAACTTTTGGTCCTTTGGGTGATGAGGCTAAGGGTTTTATTAATGAAATTTACAAAAAATACAATGCAAAAAATCTCGAAGTTTCATTATCCAAAGAATTGGTTTAGCTGTGCAACGGGGTAATGCAGCATCGGTACTAGGAACAATCCAGGAAGACCTAGGACTTGATGAAGTTTATAATTTTTAAATATAGATTAAGTTATTTATTTAATTTTAGAATATTGTTATTTGGTATGTAGTGAATTATTATTAATATATGTAATACCACTATTAAAAAAAAATAGTTGAAACGAAAAAAAAAAAGAAAAAAAGTGGCTTACCATTTTTTTCCTAAAAAATAGAATAATTCAAATAACCAACGCCACTGGTAGAAATCTAAAAAAATAATTGTACGCCAGAAAATGCCTTTAAATGCTTAATACATGCATACCATATTTTGTAAAGATATTTAAAATGGTGTTCTAGATATTTCGGAAAAACATGTTTTTTTTTAAATTTTCTTATCCTGTTGTTCAAAAGTTAGGACGTTTGGGATATATTTTTATATAAAATCTTTTGCTTAAGTTGATTGTAGGAATCACCCCCTTAAATATTAGCATATCATTAAGAAACACCCTGTATATTAAGGGTGCTTTGGTTAAAATTCGGCCTTTTTTCACCCATCATATTCTAGAAAATTCGAAGTTTTAATTTGGGCCATTTTATTTTATTTATAAAAAGTCCAAGTATCTTTATTTACATCTACAATAAATTGGTAAAAAAATCAAAATGGCAAGCACCAAAAAAATATATTCAAACTTACTTCTTTTATTGAATTTTTGCCATTTTACATTTTATAAGTCTATTAAGTGTAATATTAAAGATAAAAAAAATATGTTGGTGCACAAAACGCATCATATAATTTTTTAAAATAAAACATCAAAACACGTGTAAAATGGCAAAACTTTAATTAAAAATAGCAAGTTTAAAAGTTTTTATGGTGCTTTCCATAAGGATTTTTTTACCAATTTTATTAATTAAATTTAATTAAAAAAACAACAATATTTTGGATTTTCAAGAATGTGAAAAGCAAAAAATAACGTAGGCTGTAAATGTTTAATAGATTTTCACATCACGTTCGACAATAACATAAGCCAAAGATCACGAGAAATTCTCTTTCTCTCTATTGCCCTCCAAGCCTATAATAGAATCATAAAAAAGCGTCTTTATCACAATGTTTTATTGTCGCGTAAAAAAAATTAAAAGAGAAACCATGTTATGTACCTCATTAAGGATAGCTTTTTTGTACTAAAATAATGCGATTATACTATTAATGCCTCTACAAGAGATGAAAGCAAAATTACCTTCTAACATTGTGTTTTGTTTGCATCTACCACTCATACTATAGTACGATAACTATAGTTTTTAGCCCGAAAACGCGTGTTGTTAAAAATAATAAAAGAGGTTAATAATAGTAATAATAATATTAATAATTTTGCTTTATTGTCATATAAGAATATACAGAGTCCTGCAGCTTACCTCCCGTCTTAAGTAGGTCATTTATTATTCAATGTAAAATTTTAATATTTTGCAGACGTTACCTTTAACCCACAGTGCATTTAAGGATAATAATTTAGATTTTACAGGGTCACAAAAAAGTGTGACGTCACCAGTGGCGGCTCGTGGTAAGTGTTTAAGGGGGTGCACCAGATGTAAAACACAAAAATACAAAACCACTGGAGGCCAACATACCAGAGGCAAGATTTTTATAGGATGTTACACCCAAAAGTTATTTCTTGGGTCTTAAAAGGTATAAAAGCAAATGAAAAAATAAAAAACGTTTTTAATATGCACATCTAAATGCTGCCTTATATCAACTTTCCCCAGAAGCTGTAACTCCAACTGATCGTTAATAGAGCCTGAGTATTCACGTTTTTTATTTTTTGCGCCAAATGCCCCAAGTCGGTTATCCCAGTTTTTGTCCAGGCAGGCTCTGCGTTTCCGCGACTGAACAACAAGCACGAAAAACAAAACAATTGGTTAGTTGTATCACATCCACAAATCCAATCATTCTTTTCATTTGGTGACTGTGTAAGGGAAATTTCAGGTCTAGGTTTTTTCAGCACGCTTACTTCAATTTTTTGCTCTAAACTCAAAGAGTTAAAATTGTTTTGCAAATATTCCACCGTAAAAAATTTTAGGAAAAATGCCACCAAAGTCCAAAACAAAAAAAAAAAAAGCTTCCATTTAAAAAAATGCACCATGTGATCCCTTTTTCAAATTTTTTCCTAAAACGTCTGCAAAATATGAAAATTTTACATTTAATAATAAACAGGGAAAGGGTGTAGCTGCAGAACCCCCTTTTTTTGGTAATTTTTGAAAATATGGTCCACCTATTTTTTTAAAAAAAATTTAAAAAAAAAAAAAAAATTAATGTTTTTTTTTTATTAACGATTAAGAATCTTTTAATAAAAAAAAAAAAGGGTTATTTTTTTTTTTTTTAAAAAAAAAAATGGGTATTTTTCATGTTTTCTCAATAAAATTCATTTAAGTTTAGCAATTTCAATGATTTGTTTGATATTTTACTGTTGACAAATAACTAAAAAAAAAAAAAAAAAAATATAAATTTTTTTTTTTTTTTTTTTTTTTTTAATTTTTTTTTAAAAATTTTCTTGCAAAGATGGGCCCCAAAAGGACTGCTGGCTTTTGCCGATGATATTAACGTATGGTAATCAGTAC
>JAHBCN010016605.1:0-19278 GCA_019359885.1 Listronotus oregonensis
AAAAAATTTGTTAGGTACTTTTTGTATTTGGGAAAATTACTTTTTTTTTCCCCACTTTATTAATTTTTTTAATAAAAAGCAACAATAAGATAAAACGTAAATTTTGAGCCATTTGATATATGAGGGAAAAAAAACAAAAAATGAAGGGGGATAAATGGAAAATCAAAAAAATCTTTTTTTTCAAAAGTAATTTTTGGGGGGAAACAAAGAAGGTTCATTTTAGCAACATAAAAAATTACATTCCCAATGTTTATACAAAATAAGAAAAAAAAAAAATAGATTATAGTGGTTAATAATAACTGGTAATTTGTGATTAATTTAAACGATTTTTTTAAAAAAAAAAAACTTTATAGTCATAAAATGAGTGGCTAATATAAAAGAGTTTGGATGAAAAGGAGAAACAACTGTTTTAAATGCCTTTAAAAAATGCCGGCCCGAGCTGCAATGTATGGGGGGTATTGAGGAGATCACAAAGAAAAATTTAGGAAAGGGGACCACTATAGAATGCAAAGCAACCATCAACCGACTATCTTCCCAGACAAAAATCATAAAAAAATTATTGACTAAAAATTGGAAGGGGTTTTATTGGGTTTTCAAGATGATCAGTCAAGAGATTTTATTTAGGGAAATGGGTACCAACTAAAAATTTTTTTTAAACTTTTAAAAAGTTACCAAATCCTCTTTGGGGGCCAAAAATTGGAAAACGTAAAAAATTTTTATTTTATTTGGGGGAAAAAAATGTTGTTAGAAAACCAATGGACTTCAGAGGAGGTATAGACAAATAAAGAAACGGAATGTCGTTAACAGGGTAAAAATATTGTGAACATAGATAAATTTTGGGGGAAAACTGACTTACTTTTAAAAAGTCTTTTAGTTCTCGGGGTACAGCTAAATATAAATCTATAAATGAAGCAGTGTTTTTATTTTTTTTTTTTACTTAACCGACCTACTTTTTAAATTTATTTTAGATATAGAAAATTTTGGGTAAAACTTTGTTTTTTTTAATGGTTTTTTTTAATTTAATTCCAAATTTTAAAAAAGGGGCTTAAAATTTTCATTAGCCAAAATTACATCGGTGCCAAAACTAACAATAGTCTTGATGAATATCACGGGTTTTTAAAATTCTTTTTTTTTATATCTCATAGCCCCATAGTCCATACTAGAAAATTAATTTAAAACTTTTCTTTTTTAGTAAGGGAAAAATGTGCAATTTTTTTTAAAAAAGTACAATGTTTAATAAAATAAATTATTTTAGTAAAAATAATATAAAATATTTTAATATTTTTTTTTTAAATTTATTTTATGAATAAATTTTTCCGCCCTTTTGGGCTTTAAATTCCTTTCCCTTTTTCCCCCCTTTTTTTTCCTTCTTGCTAAAATTTGGGTATATAGATAAGTTAAAAAAAACTATTTCTTTTTTAAAGCAATAAAATTTTAATTTCCAGCTAGTTAAGAAGACAATTTTATGAACGTCTGGGGTTTTTTCAACAGCAAGGGGAAATATTTTAATAGTATTATTTTTTAAACTGTATATATTGTAGCCATAGTTCTTAATTTTTTTTTAGTTTAGTTTAACTTAATTAATTAGTCTGCAAAAACAACTTTAATCTTCCTGTACAATTTTTTGATAACGATAAACCTAAATTTTAAAAAACAAGGTAATTTTCAATAATAAAGAAAAAGTTTTTTAAAAAAAATTTTTAGCATCCTTGTAACGGTAAAGTTTTTTCCATGAAGGGGTTTCATGCTCTTTAAAAATTTAAAGGAATTTTCCCAAAAAAAAATTAAAAAACCCTTTTGCTCCATTGAAAATTACATGGGGTTTCCTATATCCCCCCCGACGATGACATACGTGTTATATTAATAAACGTTTTTTTTAAAATCTTTTAAAAAAAGTGAAAAATTTTTTAAAATTATTTTGCATCCGGTTAAAAAGGTTTTTTGTTTTAACAAATTTTTTTTTGAAAAATTTTAAAATATTGTTTTATAATAAAAATAAATAAAAACCTTTTTTAAAAATTGCGACGAATTTTAAAAGCCTCTAGGGATTTTAATTTAAAAAACCCTTTTTCTTAATTAAAAGGAGTGTTTTAAATTTATTTTTTTCAGGGCAAAAAAAATAAAGAAAGTTTTAGCTTTTGCCTGACAAACAATTTCTTAAAGCATTGCGGAACCCCATCTAAAGGGGGAAACTTTAAGGTAATCTCCTGTTGCATCAGTCAAGTCAAGTTTGTCACTAACACAGAAAAAGTTTGGGATGTTACCGACCAACGTAATTACCGTGTCTTACCGCAGATTGACTTAATTTAAAATTTTTTTGCTGCTTTCAAAATCCTATATATTAAGAATATTGTCTTTGTGGTCCCTATTTATGAGCTGTTATTATTATTTAAAATTAACTGTATAAAATACAATGTGAAAATACTCTTGATTATTATTAAAGAAAAAAATATTAATTGAACTGATTTTGCCAATATTTGGGTAAAATTCCATTATAGCTTTAACAGAAAATAAAACACACTTTTTATTTAATTCCACTATATTTGAACTTATGAGGAATATTTTTATTTTTTTTGCGACTAGTTTCTTTATCCTGTAGCTTTTTCAAGACTAACAAAAATTTTAAAGGGAAATTTTTTACAAACTAGGTACACAATTATGGTTAGTTCTTGAAAAGTATTATGCCAATAGGTAAATATAATAACATTTTTAAAGGGGGTATGGTCTAATTCTGTAGGTAATAAACTAAGATTTACAGCTACTGGAACTGAATAATTATAATATTTTAGATAATTTTGTTGATTTTTTTAAAATTAAAATATTTTTTTGGTGATGTTATTTATTATAAATTAAATTAAGAAAGGTAAAAATAAATTTTTTTTAAAAAAATTTTTATTAATAAATTTTAAACTTTAAAATTAATTTAAAGAAAAAGGTTTTTTAAAAAAAGTTTGTGAAATTTTTGAGGTTAGGTGGGGTGTTTATTTATACCATAAATTAGAGTTTGCAACCTACTTTAGATTCGCGATCAGCTCCTGAAAAAACCCTTGTATTACATTTAAATAAATTTGGCGAGGGGCCTATAAGTAAAATATTACCTTTAACCCTTTGGGAGTATTAAAAAAAAATATTTTCTTTGTAAAGCTCTTCCCAGGTACGTAAGGCAGGAGAAATGCAATGCTGTTTTGGTTACTTCTGTTAAGCAAAATTTTAATGATAATGTAATTATAAAAAAAGTTGCGAGAAAATTTGTTTACAAAAAAACAAATATAAATAATACAATTAAAAACTAAGGGCAATTTTGTTCTGTTGTATTAACTTAACATTGTAAAAAAATATATTAATATCGTTGTGTAATATTCTTATAACTATTTTTTTATTATTAAAGTTACAAACTTTGTTAGCAATTATTTTTGAACGCTTAACAAATATCAACTTTCGTCTTAATCGCTCATTGGTAGATTTATTTGCTGATAAAATAAACTAAGTTTTAAATCGATGTGTATAAGTTTCACGGCTGATTTTTAACTACATTGTATGGGATTTCTGGCCTCTTTGCCGTGGTCTGTTGGTATTTCTACCTGACGTTTCGCTACTACTGCAACATACATTATCAAAGGTTATTCCGAGGTCGAACTACTCTTTCTGATGGCTCACGGGTTAACTGTTGCGGCGACTGTCGGGGCTTCTTTTCTTTGTTGGAGTTTTTAAACCTACAACCACAATACAGCAAAGCCGGGGGATCTGCTAAGTAAAAGAAAACCCCTCTGACACCAGGAGTCTACAGAATTCCATGCAGCTGTGGGTCGGTTTTCATAGGTTTAACAAAGCGCAGCATCAACACCAGGCTTAAGGAACACAAAAGAAGCTGTCGATATGGCCAAACAGATAAATCCGCTGTGGCTGAACACGCACTTTTACAGGGCAATCATAGGATCCTTTTTGATGACACCGAGTCCTAGATAGAACAGCCAATTATTATCCAAGAATATACAGGAAGGCAATAGAGATACAAAAACATGGGAACAACTTAAATGAAAAAAAACAGGGCCTTAATCTTAGTAAAACTTGGATACCAGCACTAAAAGATACAAAAACGCTAAAAATTAAGGCAGAAAATCCTTTTCCATTGGCTGGAACGGAACAGAAAGCCCCGCCCACCAAAACTCCATCAAAAGCAGAAGCCTCGACAGTCGCTGCAACAGTTAACCTTGACCCATTAGGAAGAGGAGTTCGACCTCGGACCCATCTTTGATAATGTCTGTCGCAGTAGTAGACGAAACGTCAGGTAGAAATACAGACCACGGCAAATAGGCCCGGAAATGCCATACAATGTAAGTTTTAAATGTTTTAGTCCATAAATTAAAAAAATACTTATAATGTTTTCCCTAGTTAAACATTTAAAAAACAATTTACAACAGCGCTGCGTCAAGTCAGTCGCGAATTGTATTGTACTTACTCGCTGCGGTATTCATGTCCGTTTTTTATTTCATGCGTTGAAGTTCAATATAATGTTGTTAAATCGAAAATATGCCGATATGTTAATATGTAATTTACGGCGAGGCAAACCATAATACTAGAGAGTTTTGGGAAACGGAATATGTGCAACTGAAAAATCCTGGAAAGTACATATATAATTGTGAAACAGGAGAAAAAAAATAAAATTGCGGAAGAAAATCCCGTTATGAGTACGAGGTCATTAGGCCGCGAAATAAAAGTATTACATATCACACTTCTAAGCTGATTTTTTTGTATAATTAGATACTTTTTATTCTTCAAGCAAAATTAAAAAGTGCTGTTTTAAAACATAATAATTAGTGTTCGACTCGTTGGTGAAGTGGGCGCATGTTGCCCAATTTTTTAAATTTTAAAAAAGGCAATATTTCGAAAACAATTAACTTTTTATCCATGTGTTTTTGGCTTGTTTTGAGCTGCACTAACGCCCATTAAAAACATGAGCATCATACTTTTTACACGGCGTACATTTAATTATTAAAACTTTTAATTCCTTTTATAAATCCTATTAACACAAATCTATTATTATAAATTCTATTGCGCCAAATGGCTTTAAACCTGGTAAGAGCATTAAGCATTAAAAGTAGATTATGTCAAACGAATGACGAACAAAGCAAAAATTACCAGAATTTAATCCTTCCATTAAGCATACTTTTTTCACAATTTCGAACAAAGGTTTATTCTATTATTAAAAGCAGCTGTGATCATTAATGTCTAATTAGGTAAATATTGGATTTAAAAGCAATATATACCGGGTGGTAATCAAAGATGGTTCTCCCCTGTGACACTAAATTGGTTAAATGCAAGAGATCTTGAAATGTCTGAGGAGGAAATAAAATAAGAAATAGACCATGAAATAGACATTGCTCTGGATATTCAATAGTTTTTAAGTAATTTAAGTAAACTTTTACTTTCTTTTTTATTAAACGTTATACTTTATTTTTTAATTAATATGCACCCACAATGAATATTTTTGCAATAAAAACATTTATAAATTAAAAAATAATCTAAAAGTTATTGTGGTATCCTATGCTATATTTTATCACTAAAATAACATAAAACAACTTTCTTTAGATAAATACATTTGGTATGAAAAAAATAAAAATAATTCGTTTTTAAAGAAAAATCGGCAAAAATTAAAAAAAAGTTATGAAAAAGCTTCAAGCATGCGATTTTATGGCTTTAACGTAACCTTTTTTCCTCAAAGTAATTCCTTTGTTTGTATTAAAAAACAGTTGTGTATAAAAATCTAAAAAAAAATGATAAAAATGGGATTTTATTTTTTATTTATTTATTTGACAACAAACAGATTCATTTTGCCTTTAAGAGGTATTACAAAAAGGTTACCACATTTTTTTTGTTTAAAAAATATTTAGATTTTAAGATAATTTTTAAAAAATGACACATTTTCCCCGTTTTAAAAAAAAAAACCTTAATATACTAGCATTTCTTGTTTTTTTATATTTAGGCACCCAAGAACCATAATCAATTATAAAATTGCTGTTGGGAATTCGTTCCTTATTACCCCTTATTTTTTTTATAGTCAAAGGTCTATAATAGCAAAACTTTATTTTTTGTAACATAGCTCTTTTTTATTATATGGGTGTAAAAGTATAATGCAACATGGGTCAAAAGTTAATTGTTTTTGAAATATGGCTTTTAGGCGCTCCAAACCACATCGAGTCGAACGACGAACGGTTTTTTTGAGGTTTTACATATTTACACTTTTTTAAAGAGATGTTTTTTACATAGTGACACCTACTTTATTTGAGGTCTTTATTGGTAATTAAAAAATAATTGTACTTACCCAAAATAAGGTCAAATAACGATTTTAAAACAAAATTATTATGTGTTAAAACAGCATTTTTTTTTTTTTAAAAAATAGAAAGTCTCGAATTATATAAAAAAGAGGCAGCTACTTTTTTTTTGAAAGAAATTTCTAAAAAAATCGTCTTTGTTTCTACACAAGCCTCACTTCGCGAACCCAGTTTTTGCGTAAATTAATAGCATATGGGGTATTTTCCCTATGTGAACGGACAAAAATAACGCGAATACCGTATTTTTGGGGGCACCACCAGAGCTTTTATTTTAAGAGTAAGAAGAAACTTTAACCCCCTTTGCGCGGGGGGCACTAAGTGCTCCTTCTCAGTAAAACAGTAGTTAACTTACTTATTCGGCACAAATACGCCCGTCCGCACATCTAACCTACGGCTGGGGTGTCAACCTCTGTACTAGCGTTTTTGGGAGTTTGATTTGTTTTCAGAGATATGGACGTAGATGCAGCCAGCTGCTCCAATGGTGCACAAAGTGCTCCGGCGCAACCACTTATGTAATGAAATATTTTGACCAATTATTTATATTTCTTGTCATTCTGATTTGCCACAAATTAGAAGAGTATTTTTAAAAATTTGTCTTTGAATTTGATGAAACTGACCAACTGAACGAGTCACAATTCGTTTGCTGCCAGCGCCAAAAAAATCCTTCTTGCAAAATATGGGGGGCAGAAGACGTCAAAAGTCATCCCAGAAGAAAAAAAAAGAGGGCGCTGTTGTTTTTGCCCGAAAGCAAAAAAAATAAACACTACAATAACATGTAGCACTTGTGAAAATTTTTTGTAAAAAAAAATGGTTCAAGTACAGGGTCTTCATTAATGTTTTAAACCACGTGACCAAAAATGTTGCGGGTTGCCTATTCAGAGGTTAAAAAAAATTTTAAAAAAATCCCTAGAAATATTCATTGGCGCCGGGCATTTTAAAATCGATATTTAATTGTCAAAAACATTTTTTTGGTTATAAAATTTACCATTTACCCCTTTTTTTAATTTTAAATTTAATTTAACCAAATTTTTGGGCCTTTTTTTATAATTTTTGTATGCATTTAGTTTTGAGTCTCTTTTTTTTGTCAAAATTTAATTTTTTCTAGATTTAAAAAAAAATTCTAGTAAAAGGGAAAAGGGGTTTTTTTTGCAGTAAGATAATTTTAAACCGTATTTAATAGGTTTTTTGCATCCGATTCTATCAACGTCTACAAATTTTTTTGAACAAATTTAATTATTGGAAAATGAAAACCTGCTTTTTTCTTAAAAAAAAAATTTTTTTAAAATTTCTTTTTTTGGGTTTGCAATTAAAAAAAATGTATAACTAGGTAAATAATGATGAAAATGAGAATTTGTTACTCGGGAGTTTTCAGGGTCGTTTTTATGTTTACTATGGGGATTGGCAAGGGCCTACGGAGCACCTGGTGCGCGCTAAGGATAGTGTAAACGTGGTCTAGTGAAGTTTTAGACAGTTGGACCGACATTAGCAGGATTTGTTGTAAAATTTTTAGAAGACGACGTTTTACACCATCCTTAGCCGCACCAGGTACTCTCCAGGCCCTTGTCAATATCATATGGGTGTTCAACGACCTCGAAAACCCGGGACCAAATTCGAGCCCATTTGCATCATTATTTACCTAGTTATAATTTTTTTATAGTTGCAAACTTTAAGTTTGAATTTCGAAACTGCATTTTTCTAATGCAAAAATGCAGTTATTTTTTTCCCATTAATTAAATTTGTTTTACAAAGTTTCTATATGTTTATACAATTCGAATGCAAGAAACCACATTTGAATCCATCTTCCCGCACAAAAAACCCTCGTAAGGCCTGTTTTGGGTGCCATGTTCTCTTGACTATGTAAGGTTTAGCGAAGATCCGTTAATATTTTTTTATTATACCTTTGGATTTTAGTCAATTTAAACTTAATAGAAAAACTCAAGTCACATTAACCTTAGTTTACACAGTTTATTCATAAATTTAAATAAAACACTTGTTTTTAAAATGATGGAATGACTTAGATTTATTTTTACATTATTAATAAATTAAATTCCCCAAGTTATAAAAAAAAAATTGGGAGAATTATTACATGCTAAAAGAAATTAAGATAAAACAATGTACAGAAAATTTTTTTAAACCCCAAAAATGAAACCACGCTTCATCGGGAGAAGAAAGTCCGGCCAAAACACCATTCATTGTTAAGAATCTCATCAAAGCATTGAAAAAAAACTGCACCCCTTTCTAAAATCTGGTGAAAGGAATTCTTGCAACACTGTGACCTTATATTGATGCATTTCCAAAGTTTTTGGTTAGTGCTTTATGGCAAAAACATTTCTAAAAAACAAAATATGGCACTGTAAACATTAATTTCAATTTTTATTTAAAATAGTATCTTTACCGGCCCGAGTGACAACTTCTCCACTGATTTCTTAGGAATGTGCTCCATTCGAGAATGTATATCAAGAACAGGTTCTGTAAGCACGGTAGGCCTTCCAGTGGACTTCCCTTAAAAAATGCAATTCTTGTTTTAAAGCCATTGATTAGCACATTCCATGGACAAAGTTTGTACTCAACAAGATTCTCAGGAAACCTTTCTCTAAACAGGTCCATGCAACTTTGGAAAGAATATGGAAAGTTCCATCCTCATTACGAGTTGCACTTTAAAATGTGCCATTATTATAAAGGCATCTTGTTCCACAGTCCACATTTTAAACATTTTCTAAAAGTAAACAAAACAGTTTTATTTACGTAACCTAATAAAAAAACAGATGTAATTACCTTTAAAACTAGAAATATGAAAAGTAACCCGAAAAAAACTGTTTTCAGCTTTAAGGTTCGTTTTCAAACATAATTTGTTCAAAAAAAATCTAAAACTTTTCCAAAAAAACCCATCCAAAAACCAAATACCGCTAACGCCAACAATGGTTTTGTCAGTAGTGTCACAAGTCTACTGTCGAAAAGAGCTTTTCTGTGTTGCCAACAAATAATATTTTCCTCATAAAAGGGTGTGTTCTTTGGACCACTAACCTCCACTGACTCCGATTTTTTTGGAATTTTAACATTTTAGGAGGTTATTATAACCCGTAATAATGATTTAAACATTTTTTGCTTTGTTCGGAGTTTAGAAGCCGGTAAAAGTCAACAGAAAAAATAATTCGGAAATTTGAACTTTTTTCCATCTGGCAACATTGTAAATAAAAGAAACCAAAAGTGGAGCCACTTTTTTTCAAACCAAAATCGCGTGGTCACGGGTTTCAAACATTAATGAAGGCACTGTATACTTGTCAAAACTGCTCAATAACAATTGATGAAGATAGTTCCTAGTTTCTGAAATATGTATATTTTTCTTCAAATCTTTGATGTTTGATTTGTTTTTAGGGTGTTTTATTTGTTTCACTGCATTTCTTTTGTTTTTTATTTCGTTTATTTTTTCGTAAGAAATAACATTACTTAAGTTTTTTCTTGTTTGGCATCCTGTATCTCAAAATATACTTATATATTTAATTTTTTCTTTTTCTTCGTATATAGTACGTTACAGTATTTATACACTTTGGAGATATTGTAAAATAAATAAAAATATAACGTATATTGCTTTTACTTTTTGAATAGTTTTACATCATTTTAAAAGTTAGGTGCATAAAGTGCTCCTTGCGACTACTTACGTATAAAAAACTGGCGCGCCTACTTAAGGGTTAAATTACAAGAGTTGAAGTATTGTTACTAAACTGTCAGAATTTGTATTCAGATAAAACAAAACAGCATGGAAAATGTGTTTTAATATACCAGGTTTAGTTTTTGTATATTATTATATTTTTGGTTTCCTTACTTAACTCTGTTTTTTTAAACAACCAGTATTTTACTCTAAAATATTGCATATTTAAAATATCTAGATTGCCGAGAAAACATTTTTTTATCACATTAAATTATAACAAATATTTAAATAAGTCATCGATTAACAAATAGGCTAAATTTTGTTTTTTTCGGTTATCTACATTTTTTAAATATGCAATATATTAAAGTAAAATACTGATTAAACGGGAAAAAAACAAACACACACACACCCACAAAAAAAAAAAAAAATATATATATATATATATATATATATATATATATATATATATATATATATATATCTTCTTCCTGTTTACTTAGTAAAATTAAGAAAATGTATGAACAAGTGTATAATATGTTCTGCGAGAAAAAAACCCAAGAGTTTAAAAATTGAAAAAAACTTAATGTTGGCCTATTTTTACGAAAAGGTAGGTTTTTTTTAAAAAAATAAATCATTTTATTAAAAAATTGATTTAAATCATTTTAAAAAATTTAAATTTTTTAAAAGGATTTAAATCTTTTTAAAAGATTTAAATCAATTTGAAATGATTTAAATCATTTTTCAAATATTTAAATCTTTTTAAAAAATGTGAATATGCCGTTAAAACCTATTTCAGTTAAAACCTGATTAAATTAAGAAATAATAGTTTTAATTGTGGTTTTTAGTCAAATTGTTTTTTTTAGCAAAAACTAAATTAACTTATCCGCTTAGTTAATACAGTTTTTACTAGGAAAATCTTTTGGTAACATATATTTTTTTGGTTTGGATCATTCTATAAAAAAAAATGAAACTTTAATTTAGATAACTATATTGCATATAAATAGTTGTGTAAGTTTTAGAAAATAAAAACAGATAACAAGCTAAAATTTATTAACCTTACAAATTACAAAAAACAAAAGTAACTGAAACTAAAATAACCTTATTATAAAAAATTTTATTCTATGCTGATTAGTTTAACAGGACAAATTTTCAAAATTTTTCCTGTTAGTGCGACGTCTAGAACTATAAAGGTTGATAAGAAAACATCCTCTCAACAGGAGCAGAAGAGGGCAGCAATTGTAACTCTAACTCTCCTCAATCTTTCAGTTCCATTCATCAAAAATTCTGGCATATCATCCACCTTATTTGGGTCAGTACTTGTGCCCAAGTTTAGATTTTCCTTAGAATTAATAAATTCTTTTCCAGCATTTAAAATTATCTTTTTTATTTGAATTCTTCTAGATAAGAGATATATTTTTAAATGGGTATTAGCAACGCAAACGAAATTTAGAAAAGTACTTGCTATTATATCAACTTCTGATTCCTTGAAATTTTAAAATATGCAGAAAATCTGGTCTGCAGGATTTAAGGCATGTCTATTAAAAATCCCAAATTGCATATTCAAACCTTTCATCTTCTCATATTTGACATGCAAGTTTCCTATGGTAGGCATAAGTGTTCCAAAATAAGTTGATTTGTCTCCTTGTAAAATATTTATTGCCGTGGATGGGTTGAGCACAGTTATATATTCTTCGGTATTCCAGTTCATTTTCCTTTAATTTATAATGTTTTAAGTTGTCTGATTCAAAAAGTTTTTCTTTTTTTAGACAAAATTTGGGATGTGGAATCATTGAAACTGTTCCATCTGTTACCCCTGGCCCATTGTTTTGGCGCAGGTACCTTACTGATGAGGCGGAAACGGGAAGACGTGACATGCACCATGCATAAAGCCCCCACTACCATTTGGGGTTTGGAGGGGGTAAAAAATAATTTGAAACTAAAGATTTAAATCGTTTGTAAAGTTTGCCTGTATATATATATATATATATATATATATATATATATATATATATATATATATATATATATATATATATATATATATATATATATATATATATATATATATATATATATATATATATATAAAATATATATATAATATATATATATATATATATATATATAATATATATATATATATATATATATATATATATATATATATATATATATATATATATAATATATATATATATATATATATATATTATTTATATTATTTATTATATATATACAGGGTGATTCACGTTGAGTGTCCTAAAAGTTCTGGGAACCAAAAAAATACTTTTTGAAATTTAACAAGGCCATAACAGAATAAGCTACATTTTTAAAATATTTTGGCAAGTAGCGTTGCCAGATCTAACCGAAAAACGGCAACATTGTAATTTTAAATGAAACCCCGTTTTTATTGCATATTCGGATTCTACATTTTAAGTAAGTTTATTAACATTGTCCTATACCTATATATTACGTTTTTAAAAATAATTAATTACAATTTTTTTTTAAGGAAAATTATTAGTTAAAAAAGGTTTAATATTTACGTGCCTAACCAAGCTGGATACTAGAATTTTTTTTGGTTAGACAATGCATGTATTTAAAAGATCTCGCATGCTATTAAACAATATATTGGGGGTCCCAAAATTGCATTTTTACCGATATTAAATAAATTAAACTCAATTTTTCAAATACAACATACTGTATTTTTTCCCATTTTGAATAGACCAATAATTTACCTACAAAATGTCCATACATCTTTCTATACCCATTCAACCGTTTTTTAAATATAAGCAGTTTAAATTTTTAAAAATTTATTTCTTATTAACCAAACAAAATAAACATTTTTTTACCTTATATGTCAAATAGTTGTCAGAGTAATTTAAAATACAAACTTTCATGACCTACCTAGGTAAATTGTAAATTAAGCCGGTGGTTTACTGTAGATAGTATTTAAAAACAGGGAAAAATTCTAAATTCGTTTGTATTTAAAAAACGGTGGCAAATGGGTATAGAAACATGTATAGACATTTTGTAGATAAATTATTGGGCTATTCAAAAATGGGTAAACAGTATGTTGTATTTGACAAAATTGAGTTTTAATCATTATTTAATATCGGTAAAAATGCAATTTTGGGAACCCGTAGGATATATTGCTATATTAGCATAAAAAATCTTTTAAATACATGCAATTGTCTAACCCCAAAATTTCTAGTATCCAGCTCGGTTAGGCACGTAAATATGAAACCTTATTAACATGATAATTTTCCTAAAAAAAATAGTAATTAATTATTTTTTTAAAACGGTAATATATAGGTATAGGAAGATGTTAATAAAACTTACTTAGAATTTTGTGTAGAATCCGAATAAGCAATAAAAACAGGTTGTTCCATTTAAAATTACAATGTTGCCGTTGGTTTCGGTTAGATCTGGCAACGCTACTCAAAATATTTTTAAAATGAAACTCATTACCTGTTACGGCCGTGGCCAAATTTCAAAAAGTACTTTTTTTTGGTTTCCCAGAACTTTTAATAGGACCCATAAACTAGAAATTTTAAGAATTTTTGCCCAAAACAGATAACAAATTTATTACCTATGTACAATACTTTTACCGTATAAAATAGCCTACCTTTTCGTAAAAATAGGCCAACATTAAGTTTTTGTCAATTCCTTTAAATCTCTTGGAGTTTCTTTACTCGCACAACATATTATACACTTGTTCCTACCTTTCCTTAGATTTTACTGGAAGTAAACTGGAAGAAGATTTCTGGGCTACATTTCAGAAATCTTCCGAGTCGTTTTCGTCAGCCATTTTGATAATTATTGTTAAAAAAATTGCTCTTTAAAGATGAGTTTTTTGAATGCTGTTAACCGTTTTTAATTGCAAAAAACAACATCCTGTTTGGGTTTAGATTGCCAAGTTACTGAGACGTCAGAATACTACGTTTTTTCAGATTTTTTTAGTAACCATTATTATAAACCAATTTTAATATGAAATGCAGAATGGGCAATTATCTACAAAAAGCGAAAAAATAGTATACACACCTCGTTAGAAAGGTGATTTTACTTAACTCGAATGGTATTCAAATCCTGGCTTCGTTCGGATTCAAACGCACCATACTTTCAAGTAAAATTCCACTTTTCTGTACATAATACCCAATATACTATTATTATATATTTATTATTTTGGCTTCTACTTCCTCAGTGGTAATTAAATTTTTTTCTTGATACAATTTTGCAGCAGAAAATCGGAAAACCGCTAAAATTTAACCTTTTTTGAAAATTCATGACATGGACCTTTTGCAGGAAAGAAAGCTAATATTCAGAAAAATGCTTGTTTATAATATGTAGTCCAAATAGGCTAAAGGTGGATGCTGTCCGACAAGTAGTTTTGTCAAAATTTCAGTTTAAATTATTTTGTGGTGATAATTTAAACGACCTGTTTTTGAATTTAGTAAACACATTATAAAACTTTCAATTTTATTCAGCATGTGTGTCTTCGATTTCCAAATAAATTTGACAAAAAGTGTGAAAAATGGCTTTAATCATTGTACTGAACCCGCGATCTGGCTCCTGGAACAGAGTTGTGAGGGCTCAAAGCGGAAAATTTTTTTATTTAAATAAAGATTTATAAAAACCCATTTTGTAGGTTTTTCAAATTCTTACAAACGTCCTATACACAGTATCACGATAAAATTACAATTAAATCAAAATATCTCACTTGTAAAGGTTTTTTTATGTCGAGAAAAGCTAACTTTTGAACAAATTTTGGTTTTCTATGTTTTATGCACCACTTTTCAAAATATACCACTGGTTGTTTGGTGGTAAATTTCAGGTACCAAAAAAATCTGTAAAAACTAAGCTATATCTGTGTGTTTTTTTTTTAACCAACTTTTAATAATTTTTTAACGAACAATACTATTACATTCTAACATACTCCATAAACTTTTAAATAGGATAGAAAACTTCTCGCATACTCATAGATGTACTGTTTATCAGGAACGTCGTTTTAAAAGTTTAATAAATAAATTTGAATTGGTAAATTGGAAATTCTGTAACAATGTGTAATTATTTTTATGGTAAACAACATTATTAAT
The DNA here is from genome assembly GCA_019359885.1 of Listronotus oregonensis. NCBI lineage: Eukaryota > Metazoa > Arthropoda > Insecta > Coleoptera > Curculionidae > Listronotus > Listronotus oregonensis. The sequence goes on from JAHBCN010016605.1 coordinate 15,075, forward strand.
TGCTATTTGTAAACTGTTGGCGTAAATTTAAGACCTGTTAGATTTGAAAGTAGCTACTATATTTCTTAACTGTATACCTGATGGAAAATACACTACAATGCAAAATTAAGGGATATCGTTTTTTTTTTAACAGTGATTTTAAAGTTAAATAATTTGGAAACTAACAAACCATTTTTAATTATTTTTTTTAGATCAAAAGTACATCAATTTATTTTAAAATATTCATTGAAGAACAATTAATTACAACGTATTTTAATCGTACAGGGTAAAATATAGAGGTATTTCCCAGAGAAGTTTTTTTATTTTACATATGGGAAATAGGTGATACCAGTCAAACTTTAGTTTTTTCGCAGTATACAAAGCCAGTGGTTTATCAGCTATATAGTTTTTTTAAAATTGTCTCTAACCCTGATAGTTTTAAATGTTTTTTTTCTATTTTTATAAAAGTTTTTAAAAGTAAGTTTTTCATTTCCAACCTTGTCGCGGACCTCTTAAAACCAAATTTGTTTCAGCAGACCTGTTACTAGGTGGCTAATTACTCTTTTGAATACATTAAAACGGGTCGCAACTATACTCTGACGCATACGAGCATCTAATATACCCAGAGCTCTACTTACTTTTTCTGAACTCAAATGACGTCTAGGCACTTTAAGTGGAAAAACTATTCGTATTAAAGCAGCGATCTTGTTCTAATCAATTGACAAACTATCATCAGCATATAAATTAACCATGGTAATCACTTTATGGCTAAACTGGTCAACATCATGATATTTAAAATAAAAATGGACATTGCATAGAAAAAAATTGCACACTTTCGAAACTATTAGAGTAAGAGACAAATTTCAAAAACTATCTAGTAGATAAAACACTGACCTTACACCCGGGGAGAAACTAAAGTTTGACTGGTGTCACTCATTTTCCATGGGTAAAATAAAAACATGGGTGAGACATACAGGGTTATTCATTTTAAAGTAAACAGGGCTTTATTTTTGAACTTCTTCGTAGTTTTTTAAAAAAAGCAATTTCGTGTATTTTTTTTCCGTAGAATTTAATAATCTTATCATAAATATATTTAAAACAGAAACAAAAGAGTCACGTATTTTTTAAATGGAATACCACGTATATTTTTATATCAATATATAGAGATTTTCACGAGGAATTCGGTGATATAGAGGTTGCTGGGTTTATTTCCTGCGGTTCTCCTGCAATTGTCTAAAAACTGCATGATACTATAAGGATAGTTTGACCTAAAAAAACCTGGCTGCCACAGGTCACAGGTGCTTATTTGTCAAAGTCAAGAATTTTAAAAATATGTTTATTACTTTTAGAATGGTTTTATAATGAGGTTTTCATCAGAAAAACGGCTTCAAATTATATTATATGCTAAAAATGATATGATATATCTATTTCTAAACCAAGCAGCAAGATTACAATAAACGGAAAAAATTAAAATACAACACGAGGTAAAATATGGTGATAATAAGAACACTTATAACAAAAAATTATAATATTACTAATAATTTAAATGTTCTATATGACCTCCGTTATTTTCGAAACATGATCTATAACCCCTCCTTAGCCTTTCTAAGCTCGCCGATATTATTTGAGGTTCTTGGTTAAGACGATTAATTTCATTTACAATGTTTTCTCTCATTTCTTCCGTGTTAGTGTTCCCATTTTGTTAAATGACATTCTTCAAGTGACCCTATAGAAAAGTGTCCAAAATTTTAATATCTGGACTATTAGGTGGCCATCTAATAGAGCTATAACGTCCAATCCACTGATCGTATCGGCGAAAGATAGACAACTTGACAACAGCATGGTGCGGCCTATGTCTTGTTGCCAAATTATCTTGCGAATGGCAATTCTTCTAAAATGTCCTAATACGTTTTTAAAAAAATTGAGATATTTTTCCCCCAGTTAAGGATCCCCATAGAATAGGCCCGACAATTCTTTGTTAGGCACACTACACCGACATGAAGAAGACCTCCCTTGGTATTTAACTCTTAAAATTTCCTGGGATTATGTATTGCTCAGTGTGCGTATTGGGATGGTTAAACATTCCCGATGTAGTGAACGGTTCATCCGCAAAGAATCGTTTGAAAAGGGTAGGATCGATCTTGCATAAATTAAAATTTGGGAGATAGATTGAAAGCGCAGTTCCTTTTGTTCACGTGTTAAATGCCATGAAAAAAGAATAAAAGAACCTAAATATTTCGTTTTCAAACCGTCCATAGGTTACCTTCTTCTTGTAGGGTCTCAAGTCTCAACTGCGTCAGTAATTAACTTTATGGGATAAAAAGTAAAAAAAGAATAGCTTAACCTTTTTTTTATTGTATTCCTTTTTCTAATATGTAACGATTTTGTTTCTTCGAATAAGACCTTCATTTTAAAACATATCTTCGTTGTGTTTCCCTGGCGTTTTCTCCACATTTATAATAGAGAGTTATAATTTGAAGCCGTTCTTTGATGAAAACCTTTTATAAAACTCCCAAAAAGTTATAAACGTATTTTTAAAATGCCTGACTTTAAAATAACATTGACCTGTGGCAGCCAGGTTTTTTCAGGTGAAACATCCTTATAGTATCATGCAGTTTTGGACAATTGCAGCAGAACCGCAGGAAATAAACCCAGCAACCCTATATCACCGAATTTCTCGTGAAAATCTCTATCTTTGATATAAAAATATAGGTGTATACCATTTAAAAAAGTCACCTGTGAACCTTTTTTTTGTCTCTTTCTGATTAGATTATTAATTAAAAAAAAATACACAAAATTGCTATATTCGTTTTTTTAAAAAAGTACAGGGAAGTTCAAAAATAAAGCCCTGTTTACTTTAAAATGAATAACCCTGTACCTATGTACCCTTTACAATTAAAGCATGTTGTAATAAAATGCTAAATGATCTAAAAATAGATTGATGTCCCTTTGATTCAAAAATAAGAAATTAAAAATGGTTTGTTAGTTTCCAAATTATTTAACTTTTAAATTACTGTTAAAAAACGATAACCCTTAATATTGCGTTGCACTGTATATTAAAAAAAATATTTGATCACTATAACCCAACTCTTATTCACTTATTAGTTATTATAAAAAAATGACAAAAATATTAGTAAAAACAAATTTTTTCTCTGTGTTTTTTTTTCTGATTTTTTGGGGTTTGCTTTTTTATAGCTATACTTTTACATTCTCCATAAACTGCGAAATGAAAAACAAAACTTTACCAATAACTTCTATGATACTAACAGATGTATTGCTTTTTCCAGGAACAGTATTCAGTGGTTAACTTTTTGAATTTTTATTGAATGTTTTGTTATGAAAAAACCATATCACAAATTTCCTACTTTTAATATAACATTGTAATCTTTTATGTTTGGAATTTAAATTTTTAAAATAAAAATTTTAAAAAAAAAGGTTTTGATAAACTTTTTTTAAAAATTTTATTTATATTTAAGTCAGGGAGAAAAGTTTAGCCCTCGAGGCCGTAGAAAAGTGTGAATTTTTTGGTTTTTTTAAAAAAAAAATAATAATTCAAAGATACAGGGGGCGCCAAAAATAGGGCAACTATATCCCCAAATTTTCAAAGCCCTCAAAAAATAAAAGAATATCGAAAGGGGATTTGACTTCAAAAAAACATTAAAAAAAAACAAGGGGAAATTCAAAAAAAAATAGATAAAAAGTTAATTGTTTTTTGTGGGAGCTAGACCATAGGCGTGTTTTTAATGTTGTATTTTTTTTTTGAAAACCAACCCCTTACATTTAAGATGCTTATAATTATTTAATGGTATCCCGAAAAAAATCAAGACACTTTAATATCGCAAGGATTTTTTCCTTAATAAAATAGGTGAAGCATAAGGTCAACGTGTTTAAAGAAAAGCTTAGGGGGAAAAACAGCCAATTTTTTTTTTTTAAATATTATGGAGGATAAAGGGCATTCATTACAGCAGGAGTTTTTAATAGGAAAAAACCCCCTATGCTCAAGCAACTCTGGGATTGGGAAAAAAAAATTCCCAGGCAGGAAAAGTTTGCATGTTTGGTGGGTATACTAAGAAATAATAATAGATCCAATATTTTATAAGGGGTTTTTTCTGGGCAAAATATTTGGGTTTCTTAAAAAAAAAAGAGCTCTTTTAAAAAATTTCAGTCAGAAAAGGGGGTTAATAGCCCCCGTGACAGAATTTTTTAAATGTTCGACATTTGTTGG
>JAHBCN010016606.1:2500-19486 GCA_019359885.1 Listronotus oregonensis
GAACAGTGCTACAATGCGCTGCGCGAAACGTGCTACCAGAGATGCATATAGTGTGTGTATGTTTCAATAAAATAACTTATGACTTAGAACTAAAGGAAAGTGAAGGAAGATAAAGTATATTGCTACTATCTGAGAGCAGTAGGTATATTTTCCATCCTGGCGACCTTGATCTTCAGTGGCGGTTTATATAGATTAGACTGTACAAACAGCCTAGGAACAACTGCTAGATTATAGTATAGTAAATTACGCCAGTTTCTGTCTCGTTCCGCGTACTGTTCGCATGGCCAAGCTGCAAGGCTGCCTCTACAAGGTTTATGCTTGAAGAATATTACCTCATTCGAATATACTCATTACTAGTTAGATAATTGTCGATAGTTGGCTCTCATTCCAACTTGATGTTAACCTAACTTTATAATAATCACAAAAGTACCAAAAAAAATTATCCCCAATTTATTTAAAAAAAAGTTAAGTTGTGTTTCTTCAATATGACATTTCATTCATTTTATTATGTCAGGTTCTAAGCCAATTTTTCTTAATGTTAATTCGGAAACAAAAAAAAAACGAGCAAAAATAGAGAAAATTTGTTTTTTTTTTTATTTTTCAGATGTATATTTTTTAAGACCACGAAAAATAATAATCCACCCTCAAAATTGATTCCTCAATTCAAATCGTTTTTGGGGTTTAACAACCCCCGTATTGGCTTTGTGCTGAGTCAATTCGCCAGCTCGACCACAACCTACTCCTACGCTCAAGAAGAGGTAGCAGCAACCCTTTCACATTGCTTCCACCCTCAATAGATCGCGTAAAGGAACGGGGCTAGCCATATTAAGTAGAAACTCCAATGTTATCCGGCTTGAAACCGTATCAAATACTCGACTTATGCAAAAAATAAAGTTATTTTAATGCACATTTAAATGCTGCATAATGCAGTCCCAAACTCCAGAGATGACCGGTTTCTGTCAGTGCCTTTTTTGTCCTCACGAGCTTGTGCTCTAGAACGCCGCTTGGTCAACGTCACCACCTGTGATTTTTTAAAAAAGGGTTACAGGAATCCCTCCAAACTCCGAAACCAAACTTTTACGGCACTCTAAATGGCAGGGTGAGACTTGATCCCCAAGGGTTAAGATCTAACTTTGTAGTTTTTATCGCGTGTAGTCAAACAAAAACTCTCAGAATTGATTTGTCACGTGGCGTTTTCTCCAACCTTAAAGAAATTATTATTTTAAAATTAACCGATTTACGCCGCCAATTTTGATATACGGGAGTTTTGGGAGTCCCTGATCACGAATTCAAAGTCAGATTGGTAAAGTTCAGGATGGGGCGAATACAACAGATCAAAAATCCAAAACTCTTCCGTTCACGCCAGATTTGGTACATGAGAGGTTTTAAGGGTCGCTGAATACAAATTTGGGGTCAGATTTTTAATTTTGGGAATAGTAAGTTTCTGTGATGTGAGCTTAATTCTGACACCCAATTTGTGTTTCCTTTTTTTTTCTATAATGTGCGTAGATTCTACCGCATTTTTAAATTTCTTTGGTTAAAATATAAAACATTCTTGTTATATTTAGTACCATAAATTTTAATAATTAAAATAATTAAACATTTAAAACATAAAATGATTAATATTGTGTAAATTTTCGGTACAATTACGGCAATAATTTGCGAAGTAATTCTCTTATGTGTAAAACGCCTCTTAAGGGGGAACCTAACCCATTGGAAACAGCTGAACAACGGGAAAAAAGAGTTGATCAACTGTTGGCAAACAAACGTCGATGATTATTGGAAAATATCGGCGAACCTTGTTGCTGAAAAGTTCGTTCAGTCGAGCCAAAATGTGCGACGAAGACGATGCTTTAGTCGCATGGTGCACTTTTTTATTAATGAAAATTAAAAAATCGCGTAACTGCAGAAAGCGTCGTGGTGGCAAAGAAGTATATTCGCAAACAGAAAACACAATTTTTTACCAGAACTAAGAATGAAAGACCAAATGCTGTTCAAAAACTTCATTCGAGTTAATGCAACCGCATTTGAAAGTATCATCGTTATGATTGGACCTAAAATTTCAAAAAAAATACAAACTTTCGGGAAGCCATATGCGTGAAAACAAGATTAATGGTAACTTTAAGGTTTTTAGCCAATGGAGATTCGAATGTCAGTCTAATGTATCTATTTCAAATTTCTAAACAGCTTGTTGGTACTATAGTTCCTGAAACTTGCGAAGCCCTTATAGAAGCATTGGCAGATCATATTCAGGTAAGAAAAGAAATTAAATTCTTTTTTCCTTATTTAATCAAATAAAAGCATATAAGAACGTAAGTTTAGTTAAGTTTTTATGAAATGAAATTAGGGCGTCAATAAGGCTATGTTCATTTGGACTATCTTGATCAGAAGGATGTTGAATGCCTGTTGATGTATAATAAGATGGAGATGGAGCTGGTGCGTAAGAGAGCGAACTTGAGACAGGTGATACAGTTGGTAGTGGCAAATTCGTTGTTCTTGGAGTAAACTGCCCGTGTGAATGATAAAGTATTCGCATATCAGCATCATGGAGAACGCAATTATTTTTATGTTCTACATCAACTCGAACAAATGCATCATACGTTTTTAATTTATTTGCCACGTATTCCCCATATACTCCAAAGTTATCCCCTACTTTTCGATTTTCTGTAAATGTCTTCTGACCAATCGTGCGACATTTTCAAATAAAATGAACGTTACCGCCAGTACCGCCTTGAATGCCGAAAACTAAACCTGTTAACAAAAGAGCGCACGTTCACCGGCAAAACTGTTGACGCACTGTTGGTCAACATTTCCTTTGATGTACCGCCTCGGGAGCGAACATCATGCAACAGTTTGTCAACAGTTGCGCAACTGTTGAGCAACACGTATAAATTGCGCGAACTCACTAGGGGTTTATCAACTTTTTCTCCAATGTTTGCTTAGTCTGTTCTCGCCTTTAGGCGAACAAACATTTGTCAATGGGTAGCTTTTTTGAAAAATGTCCCCTATTAAAATAATTTTGTAATTCTATTATAAGGTTGACTAATTTGGTACCATTTTGCATAATATTTGTTATCACTGGATCTCCCGTTGATAACACATAGAGATTGCACAACAACGGTTAATATTAGTATAGAAAATCTGGTATATTTAAAAACAAATAATAAAAGATAATACAGTAGCAGCAAATTACTCTGCAAATTAATTAAACGGCCAGCCGCGCGTCCGTAATAAAAATTAATTGTAAAGAGTTAAGTTATAACAGTTTTTTAGAGATATTTTTTCTAAAATTGATTGTTATTATGCATAAAATATATTTACTGAATAAAATTTAAGGAAGCTATTATAGTTTGTAATGTAAATCTATAAAAATAAAAGACTCTAGTAATATTTTTTTGAAAATTTCGACGCAGTAAAAATATATTTATTTTTAATTTTTTTTAATAAATAAGTATTAATGATTTTATTATTTTCCTGTGTTCTTTTGCTAAGGTAAGTTATTAAGCACTATTTTTTTTTACAAAATCAAAATGTACAATGTATAATTTTTACCTAGAACTAAGTACAGTGAAACCTGGTTAATTGGGACTTCAAGGGACCAAGGATTTTGTACCATTTAAAGAGGTTTTTATTTATCCAGTTTTCCAATTAGATAGGTTTAAAATAGTTGTGTCATTTACAACAGAGGCCCCCTTATAAAAGGTAAAATTTTGATTCCATTTATAGATGTGGAAATGTGAACAAAAATAATGGTTTACCACTTACATATTAAAAATTTATTAAATAAACTGCGCAAAAATTGATAAGGTGTTTTACTTATACAGGGGATTGAGCTACAGAGTCCCATTTATAGAGGTGAGCATCGAAAAAATCGTAGAACTCCAATCTCATTTAACCAGGTTCGAAAAGTCGTTCGATAAAGAAGTGCGGACCTTATTGTAATTCTCAATAATAGAGGTTTCTTACTTATCAAGGTCCCACTTAACCAGGTTTCACTGTATTTTGTATTTTTTAATGTTTCTAAAGAATATTGTTAATAATTAGTTTTTATTCGGTAATTTCTTCTGGTGCAATTAGTTGTTATCTTAGTCATTTAGTAACATTGACTATGACTCTTCTTGTAAGTCTTCAAAGTTTTGCACTACAAATTAAACTACATAAATATTAAAAAAGAAACATTATTAACCTTTTTTTAATGAATTTATTTCTAGAAGACCTAATGTTTTTTTTTTAAATTAATTATAATGCAATCTGTCATTCAATGCAATGCTTGCTAATCGCAATATAAAGCTTATAAGAATGCGTTTATTTTCCACTAATAGAACTGGAGCATTCTATCACGTCAGACACAGATTTAAAAAAATTACGACGCATCTGATTTTATTATAGTAAAATTAAATAAAAATAGAACAAAATGTATAATGAAACAATATGTATTTAAATTTTCAAAAAAATGATTGTTCTTAAATTATGTTCAGCAAAACATAAGCCGAGTTTTATAATTTTCATCAAATACACATAAATTGCATGTATTAAAAAAACAGAAAAATTAAATAAAACTTTAACACCCTGTATTTCGGAAACGAAGGCCTAGCAGACCCATATTTGTATAGACTTTTAAGTGTATTTTTGGACCCTGACTACGTTCCTGAATTATTGACATTTCCTCATGAATCACCCTGTATATGCGTAAAAATTAACAACTAATGTTTTTAAAACTTTTATTCTGAATGCACTTTTTCTGTAGAAAATAATTATTCTGTTATTGTGCGCCAAAAATTGTTATCAAGATATAGTACTTAGCCAAGACAATGTGCAATTCATATATTGATAATAGTAACCTTGCAGCCATCATCTAAATAAATAATTAACAACGCAAAGCCGATCTTATATAACTAAAAAAACTATTAATTTTATATTTAAAATGGTTTATAAATAAACTTTAAAACAAAGAGCTTATAAATATGGTATGCGTAGAAAAACATTTAGAACAAAAGATATTTATAAAATAATATCCCTAAGTGAAATCCAAACTTGTATTATTTAAAAACAAGCTGAATTCGGAGGTGTTTTTAAACTGTTAAACCTATTGTGATAACAACAAAACATAATTCTCTGTAAGTATGTAACTAAAATTCAAAAAAAAAAAAATTATAATGATTTCATTCATCGATGTGGGGTATCTGTCAATTTTTACAGCTTCTGCATCTAGGAGTTAGCCAATATTATTTCTTCTATAGCGGCTACTAAATTTAAAGAAGCTGTAATAATTATAAACAACCTAAATGTATTTAGCAAGCCTAGTATCGATATTCCGAATATCTGGCAGCCGTTGCTGAACCGTAATGTCGGTCAGGCTTTAGTGAACAAGGGATAGAACATGAGTCGTAGCTTTTAAGAATAGTTTTTTATCACTTGAAAACGGTTGGAGATATATCACTAACCCAAATGCTGTGTAAAAATTAACAAATAAAGACAATGGAAGTCCAAAATTTTAGTGTTATGAAGTGTCATTTTCAAGCATCCCTTTACAGTCCAACTGGTTGGGTCCCGGACTTCTCACTTTGTTCGTTCCTTTATCCCTTCTAGAGTGTCCAGGCTATGGAACCTTTCGCATGTAGAGATCTTTTCATCCCCTCCAAATCTTTAAATCTTTGAGGCTTCGTGGACTGTCCTTGGATAATAAAAAAAATATCTACGAGCTAACACAGGCAGTAGCGTAGCCACGGGGATTTCGGGGTTAAACCTCTTTAAGGCAGCGAGAATAAGTATTACTTCTTACAAAAAAAAAACAAATATCCAAAAATATTAAATTATTTGGTTTCTTACAGCAGGCTGAAAGGAAACAGTGCGGAGCACGCGCAAGAAAAAATGTGTCGTTTCAGCAGCGCAATGTTTGAATCATTAACTGTTTTTTGTTGTTCCAGTAGTAACTTTAAAATATTGAGAACACGTTGGCAACTGCTTGAAAAGTTTGAAAACATTCTTTAAAAATTACCAACAAATCTTTTACATAACCTTTCCTTTCAAGTTGAAGTTTAGTTTTTGTTATTACAAATTTGTTTTTTGTAAAATGGATTTTCTTCTTAAATAATCTTAAAGCGATGATTCGTCAAAAAGCGATTATGATTAGTTTAATGATGATTCCTTCCAGCTAGCAGTAATGAAGATGGCAACGACCTACAAAATTTTGAATAATTTAGAGTAAATAAACGGATTGCTTTTGATATCACGGAGAGATTTGAACAAATGACTTATTTAATTATACCAGTCGGGGAATAAATGAAACGGCTTTCTTTAGAATGCTTGTTTATATTTTATTTTTCTTAATTAAAATGTGTAAAAGACCAGCAATTATATCAAACATACATTTTTTTAGAAATAAATGAAACCAACAGGCCAAGACCATGAATGGTACCAATTGGTTAGAAAATGACTCGTTAGACAAATTTTGTGGTTCCACTTTTTGGGTAAGTATTCTGGTATTATCGATATTACTAGACTTATATTTTTATTTTTTTAGCTCCTTTTATTTTACTATTATTTGAATGAAAGCTTTTAAAAGTTGTTAATACTTTATATTGATAGAATTTTAGTACGATAACGTATTGAATTTACTAATCTGTTATGGTAACTCTTTAATGGGGTTTTCTATTTATTTATAAAAAAGTAAATAAATAAATAAAAAGTTTAATATGAAAAAACATGGAAGGTTATTGGTCGTAAGAAGACGATATTGTTTTATTACTATCTTGTTCATAAATTTCCAACTATATATTTGTTAAATGGACCGTGATTTTTGAATTTACTAATCTGCTATTGTAACTCTTTAATAGGGTTTTCTATTTATTTATAAAATAGTAAATAAATAAATAAAAAGTTCAATTATAAACTTTACTGGCGATGGGTTCCATCCACTATGTCACACAAAAATCAAGTAACTTCCAGTGGACCACACATTCATCTCAAAAACAGGAATAATACAAGATCTCTACTAAACCTATTTTAGTTTCATTCAAATGGAACTCATAGAAGTTTAATCTTTGCTCATCTTTGCTTGGTTTTAAAAACTTCTAGTTGTATTTTAAATGTTTATGATTTCTGTTTTTATATTTCAGAATACAACTTTGAGCTGGGAAGTAGACGACCCAGACCTAACAAAATGCTTCGAAAAAACGGTTATGGTATGGATTCCGTGTTTATTCCTCTGGATATTCACACCTTTGGAAATACACTTTCAGAAAGCTAGTCCAAACAGAAATATTCCATGGAATTGGAAAAACAGTGGAAAGTTATTAATAAATGCCTTAATTTGTGCAGTCTGTCTTAGTGATTTTATATCTAGTGCGGGTAATGATATAGTGGTTAAAGTAGATATATTCATGCCTTTATGTAAATTAGTTACTTTTGTAAGTATTACCTTTAAATAATTTAATTTAAAAAAATAAAACATGATGTGTGTACCGTCAATTAAAGATTTACAAGTGCTCGATAATTGGATTATTTTAAATAAAGTGTCACTAAAAAGCGACTAACGCTTTGTGGAATCTTAAACGAATCTAAAAAGATTATTTTTTAAATTAAAACAAAAAATATTGGGCATAAAATAAACATTTTCTTTATGAAACCTCTAATTTAAAGATTCGTTTTTTTTAGGCCCCTCATTTTTTGCGATACGTGTCACTAAAAAGGTGTTTGTATCAATTCATGCGCTAAAGTGAAATCCCGAAACGCTTGATTCAAATTGTGCCAATTCACGAAATAGTTTCTTTCGCCTTCTCTCTGACGTAAATAAACTTGTTTCCTTATTCTAGTCTGTAAAATTCGATGAAAACCTATGTTTTTAACTTGTTATAAATTACATGTTGTATTAAGAGTCCATTCGCGCCGCGAAAATTGGATCCAATTTGGGGTTCGGGGCATAACGTTTTTCTCAAAAACGGTATAAGTTATCGATAATTTTCAAAAACTATATGAAAGCCAACACTTAAATCTAGGCTTCTGCTGTAATAGTTTTTTAAATTTGGATTTAGTTTTTAATATTTCCTTGAGTGAAAGTCACCTTAAAATCGGTTATGTTTAGATACTATTTTCTCTTGACTCATATTTCAAAAATCCGTTACAGCAGAGGCATAGTTTATTTCTTTACCTTTAAAATGGTGTATAATTTATGTCATTTAAGTAAAAAATAGTTACCGAAAAACGTTATCTTCTGTAGGCTTGCAATCGGAAACAACATCGCATCGATACACCGAATTTGGAAGAACCTAAATAAAATATAATATTTTTAAGGCGGCCATACGAAAATTGTTGTAGTGGTTGTTTGTTAGCTCCGCCCACCGTCTCCGCGTCCTTTCGGTTTCGGTAAATTACTGTTCTAGAACCGTCCGGCACTTGCGCAGTTCAAAATTGCCTGTTCGGGTTTTAAAGAACTGTTCTCGGACTTTTTAATTCTGAGTTCGCGTTTTTCTAGGACTACATTGGGACAGTTCTAGAACCGTCCGTATCGGTGGATTATGATTGCGTTCGAGATTTTCAAATGTCTGATAATCCTGGAACTGTCAGAGAACGATTCAAAGTATTGAGCTACCGCGCATACAGTTCTGGGCCGTTCTCGGATAGTTCAAGAATCGTTCGTAAAACGAAACCCGAAAAAAGCTATTATTGTAGAATACAACAGTCGACAAATGGCCGTTAACATTTACTTTTATTTTTTAATTGGAAGGGAGCTGAACCTTAAATTTCAGCTAAACTTTTGTGTTAAGTCTAAAAAAGAAACAGATAAAACTTTAATGTAAATAAAATCAGGACTCTCATCAATACTACAATAAACAGTAGCACTGCAGATATATAAATTCATGATAATTTATAAATTAAAAATGTTTCAATTGTTTGCTGTAATTCATTTGAAGTACCAATTAAACTATTATAAAGGTGTCGGTTAAATACCACAGATATTTTCTCGCGCTAGAACTCACAGTTTATAGAGCAAAATTAAAGCTGTTTTGAAACCTAAAATTTAACAGCAAACCATCAGTACTATTTGTGAGAAGTAGTGCATAGAACATAAAATACAAAAATATGTACAAAAATATGCATTTTCCTGTTTTCTGTAAAAAAAAACTACCAAAATAGGCATTTTTCCTTCTAGAGTGAAATATTCTAATTCACTTGTAATTTATTTACGATACTGCCCATATGACTTTTGTTAACAGGAAAAAAACAAGCAATTTTTTTTAATATTGTTATATTGGCGGCGCATGTTGCGCAGAGAAAAGTCGGAAAACCCGCTAAATTGACCAATTTTTAAAAAAAGTATAACTAAGTTGTTTAAACAGGCTACAGGCAACAGGACTCTGTTCAAGAAGTAGTTTTTTCAAAATCGCAGTTTAAATATTTTGTAGTAATATTTTGGACGACTCTGCGTATTAACTGTAATTGTTTTTTTGAACTTATTAAACTAAATATTAAATTTCAAATTTTGTTTAAAAAATTATATATCTTCGTTTTCCATATAAACTTTACGAAAAGTGTAAAAAACGGTTCCGAATATTGCGCTGACTGCGCGATCTCGCTCTTGGAGGAAAGTAGTGGGGGCACAAAAAAAGCGAAGAAAAATAGATTTTAAAATAGTAAAATAATCAATTGTCTTGTAATCGCAAGATGATCAATGTCGTCCATGAAGTTTATACTATCTTTACTTTTTAGGGACTAGCATTTGTAATTGCATACAGAAACAAATGTTATGGAATTCAATCCTCAGGCACTCTGTTTGTATTTTGGCTTCTTTGTGCAGTTTGTGGAGCTCCCCAATTTAGGACCGAGATCAGAAGCGCTCAAATATATGGAGTACTAGATGACTACTATAAATACCTTAGTTACCTGATTTACTACCCACTGACAATAGCTATGTTGTTCCTTAACTGTTTCGGAGAGGGCCGACCTAAAAGTTATCCTTACGGTAAATCCGAGGTAAGTTTTTAATAAGAATTAAGAACTAGTAGGTCTAAGCGAATCGTAGCCAAATCTAAACGTGGAAATTTCCCTATTCCCAATTAATAAAGACGATTAATAAATATTAGATCAAGACAAAATACACATACATAGTTTGGACTTAATGAATTTACCGGTTACACATGGGGTCCGCAAAATACTATTTATATACCTAAAGTCCAAAATTTCTGTCAGTGACTCATTTAATACCGGCCACCCAACCGACGAAGCGGCTGAATAAAAATCTAACACTAGTAAATGATTTTTAAGCCTATGATATACTTTTCCGCTCAAATAACAGTGAACCGGCCAAAAGTTTCATAGCCACGTTGTCATAATTCGCGAAAATAAGTTACCAGCCAGCGATCGCACTTAAAATAGCACGCCAATATGTATTGAAATCATTGTTATCGAGGAGACAATAAAAGTGGCAACACACATTCCTTAGTTTAAAACTTGAAGAGACTTGAAAATAAGCGTATCGACAGGGTTTTCGTGCTGTTCGATGATTTTATTTAGTTATTATTGATTATGGGCTGATTTTGTAAGTTTAAATTTTAATTGCTATACAGGGTATTTTCTAAATATTATAAATGTCTAATAATTGTAGTATATAGATATTGCTTTATGCCAATTTTATAATAGTTTATCTTATTTAGTGTATATAATTGTATATAAAGATTTAGTGTTGTTAATGCTTTTAATTCTGTAAACTATGAATATTAACCAACATTTAACTAGTTATCCGCCTACAAAAAAAAAAACTCAGTTAACGTTAAAAGAACGAATAATGGTTAAAAATGTTTACCATGGGATTCTGGAACGAAATCCAGAACTAACCACTTTGGACGCTGCAGAGATATGTGCAACTTTAACAAAAGTTTTTTCGCGTACGTTATTCAGGGTTTTAAAAGGACAAAAATCAATATTAGTAAATATTCGGATACTAGAAAATGCGATTTATTCGCTATTTTTTTGCATACTTTTTACTTTTCGATTGTTAAACATGAATCAGAAGCTGTTATTTTGGCTGCCTCTTACAGTATATAAAATAATAATAATTGAATTGTTTAATTCCAGTTTACGTCATATTCCTTTTAAATTCTGTCATTTGCACGAAAACATATTTAAAAAACTCATACTATGTTAATATTA
The DNA here is from genome assembly GCA_019359885.1 of Listronotus oregonensis. Classification (NCBI taxonomy): domain Eukaryota; kingdom Metazoa; phylum Arthropoda; class Insecta; order Coleoptera; family Curculionidae; genus Listronotus; species Listronotus oregonensis. The sequence continues at coordinate 13,649 of JAHBCN010016606.1, forward strand.
AAAAAAAAAACACTTAAAAAGTAAGGAAAAACCTTAATTTTCAACAAAAAGTAGGTAAAATGTTTACTTCCGAATTCAACTCGAAATTCTAAAAATGTTGACCTGTTACCAGGTTGTAATAGTTTTCTTTATGACATTTTTATAAGGTATGCGAACCTTGCTTCGCTTGACCCGCAATGTTTGATCAAAAATATTCTCGATATGGAAATCCTAAATATGGAACACGAAAGACCCGAAATAGTTATTGGATTCTACAAGCTGATGATCTCAGAGCTTTCGTGTTCCTTATATAGTGGATATTTTGATGAAGCAATGCGTGTGAATATAATAGTATGAATAAAAGTATTTAATATTGAAATTGCAAGATCGGTGGTGAATTGGCAAGTCGGTGTAACTTGGATTGTCTCTCGTTCTGCTTTTACATCTTTTTAATTTATGTTAAGACTAAAATTTTATTATTTTTTTTTATGTAGCAAAATAAAATCAGAGAAGGTAAAATTAAAGTAAAAAATGTATTTTTTTTGGAAAAACGTTGAAAAATCGCCAAAAACTCAAATTTGTGTTCTATGACCTCAAAATAGGAGCTGTGCAAAATTAAGCAAAAAAATTACATTTTTCATTAATCCGAATAATACCAAAATAATATAGGCTTGTTACTAATTTAAAGGGTTGATGAAAATGTGAGAAAATAACTTTTGCTTGTAAAAAATATTTTCATGTTTTGACGAAATTTTATCATTTATTTTCTAAAATGCATACGCCACTGGAATTGATTCCCCTGACCCCACACAACCCGGGGCACTCTAACAGCGAGCGATGCGTCATTGACAGAAATTTTGGACTTGAAGTATAGGTGTTAAATTTTTATCACTGACTGTTCTCAATATAGATAAAGGACAATGCACACATCACATGGGCTCTCGAATGATTTTTTAAAAACTTTAAGTATGTTGTTTCTTAGATCAATAGGAACATCTTTTAAATGGGACATTTTGTGCAGGCCTATAGGCTGGCCCAAAAAAATCACTGAGAAGTTTACGCTTAATTGTTTATTTATTCCAGTATAAACGCATAAAAAGAGTAAAATTTCGTCTAAATTCAACGACATAATACTTAATATATTTGTTTAGAGTTACAATATTTTGATTTAACATTTAACACATATAGGGTGGTCCAGTATCGAATAAATAATATGGAATATGCCAACTAAAATGTTAATATCGTGATATACTTGTATATATTTTCAGAATTTTTACATTTCTGACAGTTTATTAAGGTAAATTTAAGGTTGAATAATTAGAATTATAATTGGTTTGTTCCTTCAAGATATTTTGTGACTAATACATTTCCAAATATGCTACAATTTTATATTCATACAATATTTTATTTATACTTTTTTTACGAGACAACACCATATCTTTACTTTTTCGCTTTAAATTGCAATGGGTTAATAAACATAATTATTGCACTGAAGTCATGTAGGAGCAAAAACAAACTTTAAATTATTGTAAAATTTTAACAAAGAAAGGAAGGTTTTTTCTACAGCAATAATTTATTCTTTCTCCATTTTAACAAAATTTAATTTTTAGAAACCCAGTCCGGAACCAGAATCCAGCTTTCTTTCTCGCATAACATTTAACTACTTTGAACCAACAATGTATAAAGGATGGAAGAATCCTCTGGAAATGAAAGATATGTGGGATCTAAAACCCGAGGATAAAGCGCATGCGTTGGTGCCTATTTTTGAAGAGAAATTTGCAAAGAAAATGGCAGAAAGTAGGAGGTAAATCTAGTCTCATCTTACAAGCATTTATATATTATCATTTAAAAAAAAAATAAAGTCAACACTTTTTTTTAGAAAATATGCAGAACGAAACCTACAAGACAAAGTTTCTTTTAAGTCAGGATCCGGTACCGTGGACGTTGCCAACGAAACAAAAAAACGAAAAGATACGTCTGTTATACCAGTGCTCTGGAGCTGCGTTTGGCCACAATTCGTGACGAGTATTTGTTTTAGACTTATTTGCGATTTTGCACAGTTTATTAATCCCAAACTCTTAGGGTAAGCAAAATGATATGTATATCATATGTTTAACGCATCCTTATGACTGTTTTTGTAAATTTTTGACAAAATTTTATTGATATAATCTAACACACCACACATCGTTATAAATTTTTTGTTTCGACCAATTTTTTTGAAACTTTTTAAATTAATAGTTCTTAACACATTGATCAAAAGTCTCAAAGGGCACAACTCCTCCACCCCCTCCCCAAATCTCCCCCAACGGTCAGAGTAATGCATTTGACTTATTATTGGTCAACTGACTTACCGAAGTATTTAATACTGTAGTCGAACATACACAGTCACTAGACTTAAGTCCTAACAGCCTCCAAACATTCAATTACTTCCCCACCCACGCTCCTCAACTTCCCACTACCGATCAAAGCCTGCATTGTGACTTTTTCCTGTTTACTATCCAGTACCTTTGGACCCCAAAAATTGATGATATGATTATGAATTCCATGCGAAACAATAATCACCCTCCCCCCTTCTAATGTCACCCAGTACCAAACCCTGCCATGTGACTTTGCCCTATTCAAGGGTTGCAAAACCGTGTGAATTGCATTTTATGTGCGTGTATTTGTGGGTGTACGCCCATTTATTGGGAAACACAGTGTGGGTGGGGGGGGAGGTTCAATTGTTGAGGCCGAAGGGTATTGGGTAGTGATCGTTTAGATAAATATTTTTGGGGATGTTAGGCTTAAGTCTAGTGTGACAACGCAGTTGACCAATAACACAAGTCAACATTTGATCTACACGGGAACGCCAGAAGCCGTTAGGTGCTACTAGGATTGTTGGAGTCGCTGATTACAATGAGAAAATAACGGTTAACCTTCATCACGTCAGATTCTAGGTCATTTGAAGGTCCAGTAAAGAAAAAAAAACTATCGGAAAAATCTGGAAAAATTCGTGCTTATGTTTTTGAGGTCGCTTAATTCGAATCCGGCGTTAATTTACATTTATCCCAGATGTCATTCAAGGTCATTTCAAGGTTATTTTAAAATGTTTTTAGGATAAAAAGGTTAAGTACGATTCGAAAAATCTAAAAAAAAATGTACGTATGTTTTCGAGGTCGACGAATCGGAATCTTAAGTTAGTTAACCTCCATTAGGTTCAGGTTCAAGGTCGTATGAAGGTCAAGTGGAGAGAAAAAAGCATTGAAAAAATATGGAAAAATGCATGCATACAGATAGATGTATAGATTTTTCCGATGGTTTTTTTCTTCACCTGACCTTAAAATGACCTTGAACCTGACGTGATGGAGGTTAACCGACTCTCTTATCGAAATCAGCGACCCAAAAGACCCTAATAGCACCTAACCGCTTCCGGCGATCCCCCCTAAAACAAATGTGTAATCAGTCAAATGCATTCTCCTGACCTTTGGATGTGATTTGGGGGGGTTGGTTGGAGGGATTATCAGGTTTCGTGCCGACTGAGCTTGTTACAAACTATTAATTTGCAAAATTTTCAAAAAATTGGACGAAGACCATTTTTCATTAGTGTTGTGCGGGGTCCTTTTCACAAGATCATTTAAGATATATTTTTTTAAATTCTATTTATATTATAAATACCGAAAAATGTATATTTCATTTTAGGTTTTTAATAAACTTTACAGCCTCTGAGGAACCTATCTGGAAAGGATTACTTTACGCTTTTACGATGTTTATAGTCGGCGCATTGATGACCATTATCCAGAATCAATATATGACTAAAATATTCATAGCGGGGTTACGTGTAAGAACAATTATGATTTCTGCTATTTACCGAAAAGCTTTAAGAATATCAAATGCTGCTCGAAAAGACAAAACGGCTGGTGAAATTGTTAATTTGATGTCAACAGATGCTCAAAAGTTCCAGGAATTCGTGACGTTTGCTAATTTACTTTGGTCTGCTCCAATAAGTATTCTTTTGGCAATTTATTTTTTGTGGCAAGAACTGGGACCGTCTATTCTTACAGGTAATTTAAAATTATAATAACTAAAAATAATCTACTTTTTTGCTTGTTCAGGCGTTACTATATCCTGAGGGGCTGATATTTTGCAAGTTAAAGTCTCCCCCACTTACACGTATGTACGTGTAATCTATCCACCACCAGGTAACAAAAAGATTGTGATAAAAAATCAAACAGAGCCCTAAAAACTACTATACATTCACAGTCAGAAAACGTTTACTATCTTCCTCGAAGTCCCAGAACAAGGCTTTTCCACTGACAATGTTCCTAACTGCAAGAGAGTTCTTCTTCTTCTTCTTTTCATTATATAATTTATATTAAGTTTGTGGGGTTAGGAAACTCAACAATAACACGGAACTAGCAGCTTTTCATAAAGTGATTTAACTGCAGGTTGCTGTACTAATAATGAATTTATAAACTTTGTAATTTTTTGGAATGTTATGACCGGTTCTTTTAAAATACAAAAATAAAATATTATAGTGAGTAATAAATTCAGTCCCTGTAATTTGGTTACCCAAACAATTATGAGCCAAAAAGTAACAGGTAAAGGTTTGGGTTTAACAAGCATTTATTAAATCAAGAAAAATAAGAGTAACATAAAACAAGGGTAACTTTTTACACTATTGACTTCAAATAAAAGCAAATGTAGTCTAAACATTACATAACAGTGACAAACGACTACTCATTAAAAATATACTATTTTTCAGGTGTGGCAGTAATGATTCTCTTAATTCCTCTTAACGGTTTCATTGCGAAAAAATCTAGAGCACTACAAGTTAAGCAAATGAAAGACAAAGATGAACGGGTCAAGATGATGAACGAAATTCTTTCTGGAATGAAAGTGCTTAAGCTCTATGCATGGGAAGAGAGTTTCGAAAAGCAAATTATGAGAGTAAGAAGAAAAGAAATTTTAACTTTGCGAAAATCGGCCTATCTTCATTCTATTGTTCAATTTATTTGGAATTGTGCACCATTTATGGTAAGTAGACAAAGCGTTTTAAAATAATTTATAAATATATACAAATACGATAATAAGCGTTAAGTCAGTTTGGGTTTTAGAATACTGGGATCATATTTTTTTAGGTATCTTGTTTAACTTTTGCAACGTACGTACTTGTTGATGAAAACAATGTATTGACTCCTGCCAAAGCTTTTGTATCACTATCACTGATGAATATTTTAAGAATGCCAATGAGTTGGTTACCAATGGTAATCAACCAAGTGGTTCAAACGTTGGTCTCAGTCAACAGAATCAACAGCTTTTTAAACGCCGAAGAATTAGTTCCTTATGTAACTCACGATAAATCTGCAGGTTGGTAACAGAAGTTCATTTTTTCGATTTTACTTTTTAAAGAGGACTTAAAGCAATGTTGGTGCCAAGGGATTCTGTCGATTAATCCGCATAAACTAATAATCACTGCCTTCGTCACAAAAAAGCACTGCAGGCACGCAAATGTTTCGTGCTCAATAGGAAAAGCTAGACCCAAAAATGCAATACGGTACTGACATAATTTTAAAAAGTTGTAGATTTAACTAAAATTTAGACTTTTTGTTTCAACCAGTAAACACTTGCGTTGAAAGCTACAAAGCTTTTTTTTAAGATATGGTCGCTGACGGCGCAGAACAAACGTTTTTTAACTCTCAGGGACCAAGGAAAAATTCAGCCGACCATCTATACGTGATGTGAAAGATTTATCGACGTGTTAGGTGATTCCTATCTTTTTGCGGTGATCAGAGTACAGACTCGTGAGGACAAAAAAGGGCTTTGAGATAGAAACCGGTTACAGCCGGCGCGCCACACAGATGTGCTTTACAATAGCTTGAA
>JAHBCN010016607.1:0-19430 GCA_019359885.1 Listronotus oregonensis
AAAAATAAATTTGGTCTCCAAATGTTTTAGTAAGCAAACTTTTACATTTTAAAAAAATTTTTCTGATATTTTTAAAATTGGATTTTTTAGGTAATTAAATTTTAAATAAATAGTTGACTGGATACCAATTTTAATGTCACAGCAATCAAAACCAGCCGGTAAAGCTTCATAGGTCTCCTAATTAATTTGTAATTCTCTATTAAAAAATTTATTGAAGTAAGAATAAATGCTTATTTTCTAACTCTATTTTAGATTTATTATAAATAGATATTTATATAAACTCTAAGAATGCTGACCTGCTTCTGGTGTTTGGATTTTATCAAGAAAATGGGCGTCAAAGTGCTATGGTTTAGGATTTCCTCATTGTCAAATACCCCCAAATGAACTTTTTATGTTATAATTTTTAAAAGAACTGTTTGTTAAATTTATTGTATATACCGAAATAATGCCCCGCATATTAAAAAATATTAAAATCAATAGGAATAAAAAACGATATAAGAAAAATCAAAATATTTATGTGACGTCAGAAGTTTGTCAGATTGAATTGTACAGATTTGAAATTGTACATTTTTCCCCAACTGTTAAGAATTACAGTATTTACATTCACATAAATGGAAAATCACTTAAGGAGAAGGACTCATCCTTATCCTTGGGGTTGCACATGGACTCACAGTTAAAGTGGACTAAACATACAGATAATTATGCACAATATTATCTACCAAGTGTTACGTTCTGCGAAATCTTCGAAATTTTGTAGACATTGACATTTTAAAAATGTACTATTACGCACAGGTTTATTCTGCTATAAATTACTGTATTATTTGTTGGGGAAGTTCAGCAGGTGTCAAGGATCTCTTTTAGTTCAAAAACGCATTATAAAACTATTCTTTTTAAATCTCAAAGAGACTCATGTAGAAACTTTTTAAGCAACTACAGATTTTAACAATACCATCTATGTATATTTTGTCTTGTGTTTTACATATTAAAGAAAACCCACACTTAACTGTTAGGTTTTCGGACAGGAACATAGCGTAAACCTGAGAAATACATCCGATATCTTAATAACACAACACAATCTCTTTACGGCCAACAGTTGCGTAATTATGCCATCCAAACTGTTTAACCACCTGCCCCATGACATTAAACCATACAGAGCATTTCAGTCTTCAAATCTAAAGTTAAACAAGTTTTATTAAAAGTTTTTACCTTGTAGCTGAATTTTTTATTTAGTTTTATTAATTTTAGATGGTTTGTAGATTTACATTTTGTATTTTTTTAGTGTTTTATTATGTATTTTTTAAATGGATTCTGTTAAAGTTTTTTTATGCAAAAACATGTATTTTTAAAAATTGGAATAAAAGAATTTTGAATATGAATTTGAAATTTGAATTTGAATTTGAATTTGTCATATAATTTTGTACACGTATTTTTCGAACACTCTGTACATCTGTTTATATTAAAAATTGAAAAATTATAAAATATTGACTAAGTCTATGCCCATAGGATTAATCAGATTTAGGTTTCATCTGATCCAAAACATTCAGTCACAAATTATTATCCACAGTCGTTTATTGCACACAAGAAAATCAAAAGTAAAATTTTGATTCAATAAAATTTTAACGTAAACATTATTTTTTTGGCTTTTAACTTCCAAATATAAATTTATTTTTGCAAATTTTTTACTCTATTTAAGACTCATTATTTACTCTATTTTACGAACAAATTAAACAACAACCACAAAACACAAAATATTTAAATTTTTAACCTAAAAATCAACTGAGTATAGTTTGTCTCAAGTAGGTATACCGTTAGCTTTTGCCTTCATTTATGGATTATACCTGCCGACAACAATAAAACTGCGGATCGGTAGGTATTAAAGGATAGAACATTAGGGACGGACTCTAATAATATAAAGATTTATAATTTATTGTTTATTTAGGTAAGTATAATCTTAATATTACACTAAGAAATTAAATATGTGCAAAGTTTTAATAAACTCATAACTATATTATCTATGCATAATTACATTTTTATTTTAAATATCTAAATCTAATTCTGTTTTACTATGGGAGTCATCATTAAGATTAAATACAATAGGATTTATGTTCTTTTGTATAGAAATGTAAGAGTCCTCAATTTTTATAATGTACATTTTTTATTAAATTTATAACACTGGGACTTAAAGAAGCTGTAACATTTTCTGCTCTGATCTTTGATTTAACTTGGTTCCACAAATGCTCTATGGGGTTAAACATACAGGGATACGGAGGAAGACGTAAGATAGTATTGTTTTTTAATTGGATATGAATTTAGGACTTCCAAAAGTTGCGCTTTTTTGTAACTGAACTTAAAATAATTATTATTTTCTAACAAATATTCCTGGATTTTAGTTTTTAAACTTGATAAAGCTGGTGCTTTATATAGCAGACGGCTGTGGTAGTTTGCGTTATCCATGACAATAACACTGTTGTTTGGAATATTTTTTAAAAGATAATTTTGAAACCAGTTTTTAAAAAGTTCTGCACTTGTATCCTCATGATAATCCAAGCTAGAATCCTTAATATTCTTTGCAGACAACAGCAAGCAGTTTGGGACAAATCCATCTTTTGAACCAGCGTGAATTATGGTAATGCGTTTTCCTTTGTTTGAAGGTGCTTTCGTCTGACAGTTTTGACTGGAATCATCCCATCCTTTGGATACTGTGTCGTGTGTATCGAACCATGTTTCATCAAGGTAAATTATGGATCTGTTTTCTAACCTATATCTTTTAATTTCTTGAAGATAATTAGTTCTCCAAGTGCGTAATCTGTGCGATTCCATTACTACTTGTCTTTTGTCTATTTTGCGGTATTTAAATCATTTTACAAACAACTCTATGGGGGTTGGCACGGCTAATATTTATATTGGTTTCGTCTTCGTCTAGATTTTTTTTCAATCCAAGGCAGGAACAACTTTTGCTTTCTAAAGACAATATATTTTCCCTCTTATTAGGTCCTGATCACTATTGTCTATACGGTGAGATTGAAAATCACTACGTTTTTTTCTTTTGTTTAATTCTTTACTAGTAATAATATCCCTTATCGATGATATTGGAGTTTTTGTAAGTAGAAAGGTTTCTTTTAAAGCTTCTTATTTAATTAGTCCTCTACTGATTAAAGTTTCATACACATTTTTCACAACCTGACATAGTTATATTCTCGTAAAACAACTTTTTCGAAATGCACAGTAAATACCTGGTCCACCCCTGCCATTATGAAATAATGGGTTTACCCAATAATTATAGGTAATAAAATCGTTAAAGGTTTATTGAGGTGTGTTATGTGGTATAAAGCCATAGAGATATACTTTGAGACAGGCTATACGTAGATATGTTAGTATGAATCCTGTCCACACCATCACGTTTACCGTCGTACGATTCGCCCGAGAAAGTCTAATCCAACAAAGCAAGTAAATTGACTTAAAGGACAACATCGGATAAAAATTTGAGCTTAAAATGTTTTACCGGTTAAGATAATAAGTATCGGATAAAATTTCTTTTCCATGAAATTATAGATATAAACGTGGTCATTGTATTGTTGTTTATTAAAAAAGATTTGCTGAATAAATAATATAATGATTACGTAAAAAAATCAAAATAAACTAAAAACCACTTTTTAAATATTTCCATAAAAATCACACTAATAAATTTGCTTGGAAGATGCTCTTACCATATATGTTCGCGGTGGAATAGACGTCAAATAAAATTCATATTTATGCTGCTTTGCACGAATTTTATAACTTACCGTAATAAAGAGTACCCTTATCATGTAGCAGAAATAAAATATGTGTTTTTTATATGCTTTTTCACTATGTCGAATAAATACGTATAACCTGACACAAAGCCTTTTACTATCTATAAGTATATTCGACATTTAGCGGCCATTTTACACTCGGTATACCTGGTGTCCAAGAAATTATTAAACAGTCCATAATCTTATTTCTATATTACAACTTCCAAGGTGTTTTCTATCTAATCTAAAATATTTCTAGCCCCTAAAGTGTTTTTATGAAAAAAGTTCATATTTCCAAAATACAGGTGTAATTCTTTTTTTTTTAATTACCAAGAAATCGAAAGGACATAATATTTTTAAACTTTAAAAATTTACAGTGTTTATTAGAGAGCATGTAAATAAATATAAGCACTTCACTGATATTTTTAAATTGTGAATCGTACTTGTGATCCCTATTTAATATCTGGCATAAGGAATTTTTTACAGTTTTCAGTTGCAGTCTAGCATGGAAGAAAAAAGGTACTTTAATAGGTATTAAAAATGATACTAGAAAGTAAACTTATAGTATGCTTGATTGTTACTAAAAAACGGAAAGAGTAGAAGCTTCCACAGTATCTCTGTAATTTTTGGTGCTATCAAAAAAGTAATATAAACGTTGTGTGGTATTTTTGGGTCAAACTTAATATAGTAAAATCAAAATATAAAAATTTTCGCTCGCTTAAGAGATACGGGAAAAAATCACAAAATTGTTAATTTTAAGTTAGTTAAAAGAGATACAGAAATATGTTTTATACAAAAGTTTTTTTAAAATAATTGTTAAAATAATCTTCTGTTGTCAGTATAACTATACGGGGTCAGGTAAAAAGTTATCGCACCTTACTTCATCTTTTTAAATGAGTAATTTGAATCTAAAAGGATAGCATATTAAATTCTTTTTTTTTTAAATATAAACGCCATGGGTGATATTGGTTTTGTATGTGATTTATTTACACTGTATTACTTTATACCGCAGTAGGCTATGAAACAAAAGCAAATATCCTAAAAACGAAACTTTGTTGACATTGTAGCTGAAAACACATTACACAATATATTTTAACATACAAATGTCAAAAAAATTGTTGGCACAAGAAAGTAATTTAAAAAACTGTATGCATGCTAAATATCATTTTCAAAAAAAATTAAAGAGTTTAACGTCCTGTATTTTGGAAATTTTTTTCATAAAAACACTTGAGACATCACTACCTAAATATTTATAATAACTTAGGAGACACTCTGCATATGTTTTGACAATAAAATTGTAGTTCAAACAAAATAAAATACACAATATTTTAATTTGTCACGAAAATTAAAAATGTTTGATCAAAAACTAATCATTTTTTGAAACATAATGTTATGTACTTTTTAGCAATGTTTATTAAAAACAAGGGGTGTTCCCAAAAACACTAAAAAGTAAATTTATATTTTTATACAATAATTTATTTATTATATTGTGCCCTATGCGTTTTTCATATTTTCTTTTAATGGGCTCAAAAGTTCTAAACTCTGTCCAATTCGCATATTGTTATTAATTTTAATTTAGTATTAAGTTTATATTAATTAGTAATAAGTTTATATTATTTGCTTGTTTAAAGGACGACTTTATTACTTATAAAGTTAAAATTTAAACTCGCACACCGATCCCAAAAACTAATTAGCTCCTAACCTCAAAAAAAAACTCTTCGATCGCCCCCAAGCATGTCAAAGCTGGTAAGTTCGTTCGAGAGATATTGTCGAAATTTAAAAAAAAAAGTAATTTTTTTATAAATTAATTTAAACCACTTCACATTTTTCAAAAATTCTAGGCAAATACAGGGGTCCTATTTGTACATCCAGGAAGTACCTCGAAAAAATTAAAAGCATCAAACGCTCCCCCCCAAGACTCACCTCTGATCATTATGTTGATATTTTTGGATTTTTGTTTATATCTGGACCACTTTACCATGAAAATTAAAAGCATCGGACGCTCCCCCCAGACACCAAAAATTATTATATTGATATTTTTGGGTTTTTTTATATTTGGACCATTTTAAATCTTTCAAAAGTTCTAAGCAAAATTCAGAGGCCTTTCATATGTCACTATAAAAATTTTAGGGAAATTATAGCGGAGTCATCTTAGCCCATAAAATGTTAAAACCTCGAAACCCAGCAACTGTGTATAAAATTTAAAATAAACTATTGAATTTTATAGTTAATACCCTCTATAAAAATGTTTACCCCTTAAAAATTGCCGCTTGGTCCGAAAAAATAATTTTTTTATAAATAAAACAAGGTGTACCGCTGCGCGCACTTACTCTCGCTACCGTATGCGACAAGCATGAGAGTGAGAAAGACGTGACAATATTCTACTTGGTTATTTTTGTAGCTATAATTTATTATAAATTAATTAATAAATTATTATACTTAAATAATAATTGAATTATTAATAAATTAATAAATTATTATTAATCCTAAAAATGTATTTAAATTTCAATAAAAAATAAAAATTTTTAAAAAATATTTAAAAATAAAAATATTTTTTTTTAACACCCCCCAATCAATAATTTTAATAAATTTATTTTTATAAAATTTAATATAAAAATTTTTTTTCAAATAAATTTTTTATAAAATATATTTTAATTTAATTAAATTTAATATAATTTTTTTTAAAAATTTTATTTTTTTACATAATCCAAATTTAAACTATCAAGCCCTAAAAAAACATTTTGTAAAAAAGAGATATATAATACACTTATTATTTTTTTCAAGCCTTAGTTTTAAAATGGTTGTTGTTGAAAGGGGTTAAAAACGTGACTATTCACGAACACATTCAAACTTTAAACGGCCATATCTCACTCAATTTTTATCCTACAGTAAAACAAAATAAAACAAAATTTTTTGGTAAAGAAAAACCTACAATTTTGTATTTTACAAAATTTTGAGTATCATATTGAAGAAAAGGCTATTTTTTTCAAAATTACAAAAATGTTTCTTTCACTTTAAGCTTATTTTTTTTAAATATGAACTTTAAACCTGTTAAACTTCCTGAACATATTACAAAGACATAAATAAAGTAAATTGTAAAATGACAAAGATTATTTTCAATTGGGGTGGTAATTAGGGGGTGATTTTCAAATTTTTTTCATAAAAAAAATAGGATCAGCTTTATTTTGGCCAAAACTCGCCTAATTTTAGTGATAGAGAGTTTTATAAAAAATTAAAATAAAGGCTATTTTAAGTACTTCAAACAGGTTTAATGAGCTTTTCCCGAAAATGCATCATTTTTTGGTCATATTACGTTAAAACTTTCAATTTTGGCATTTGACAAATAAAAACAAACCTTCAACAAGCTATAACTCCGTTTGTATTGGTTCTATGGACATCATAAATCCACCATTCTTGTTTTTTTTATAAGCTCCATTTTTGTAACAATGATTTTTTTCAATAAAATGCTTACTTTTCGAGTTATTTGCGAAAAACCGTCTGAAAACGTGTTTTTTTTTTGGTTAAAAAATTGACATTTTCAATTGCGAATAACTCGAAAAGTAATGCCTTTCAAAAAAAAATTTTATGGAACAAAAGTTGCTTAGAATTAGTCAATCCATCCATTTCCGAACTTATTTTTGATAAAAAAAATTTCACCCCCGAGAAGGGGTGGCATTTACCCTCTGGGAAAAAGCACCCCTCGGCAAAATGACAATTTTGAATTAGAGGGTAGGTAGAATCTACATCTAAATTTTTATGCGAATCGGTGCTACTTGGAAAAATTCGGAAGAATACTGGTCATTGACTGGACTATATTGGTCTTGTATTCAGCCGAAACACCCGGCGCGCGCCCTTCCACTCTTTCTTTTGCACCTGTCCCTTAGAAATTTGACTATTTTGTATATCTGTTACTGTATTACGCCTGGTAAAATGTTTAGTCATTTTATTTATTAATTTAAAATAAAAATTGTAAATTATTTAATCAAATAAAAAAAATTTTCTTAAACATTCATTGCAATTGTTTATAAATATTTAAAAAATAAAAAGCAACCAATTTTATTGGGTAAACTTTGTTTAGCAGAATATAAAAAATCATATTTCACTGGATATTTTTTTTTTGACAGTCCCTAGGTTTTTAGGTAAAAATCTAAGGTGACTCCGCTATATTTGTAAATTTGTCAATCGTTTTACTATTCAATGTATGTTAAATATAAAGTTAAATAAAATTATAACTTTATATTCATTTTATTTTGAAACAGAGGATTTGCATAATTTTTAACCTATTTTTTTTCAGTATTATTACTATTTCTATTACTTATTGGACCAACTCTGAAGTTTTTTTTTCAAAATATTTTTATTGAAATTTCTTGTATTTACAAATTAAATTTATTGTGTTTATCATAAGATGAAGATAATTTTAACGTTAATGCACTTTTTAAAGAAACTTTGCTACCCTGGGCGTTCTCCCCAAGTGCCCCTAATGTATATCCTTTACTGCCAATGGGGTTGTGTCGAAACCAAGGTTACATCTCAAGGCAACAAAATCTTCAAAAGATTTCCAAGAAAAACAATGCTTAAAAAAAGATTGTTTGGAACGTAAACATATAAAATATTTACCAATTTACTCTGCCTTAGGGGTATTTTTACTATATCGACAGAAGCGGAATCCCAGACATTAAACAAAATTTAAGTATGTAACTTTGCCCAAGTTTTACCTCGTACTTAAATAAAATTTAACTTTTATAGTATTTTATCTTATGTATTAAAGTTTTGCTTAATAAAGTACCAAAGCTGTTATTATTTGGAAGCATATGCATGTTATAGTACGAGATCCGGCCATTTAAATCTGCAGGTGTCTGTTTTTTTATACGGCCCAATTTTCATAAATACAGCAGGGTTTCCTGGCAAAATTTAGCCGTAACTACTATTAATTACATATACCGGGTAATCCTCTTTTTTTCTGCACGTTTAAGATAAAAAAAAATAGCTAAAGGAAATTATATAATTAAAAATTTAAGTTCCCGTTTTACCGGAAACGGCTTGAATCATCAATTTTCAGATGAGATACCCTGTATATTATTACATTTTTGGATTTCTGAGAATATTTTGTGTCCAAGTGAGACATTGGACCCATACCAAATATATACCAGGTGTTATTGGCATTAATAGTGGAGGATCCGAAGAAAGGTCGACCTTCACTCATCTGTTAACCGAATGAAAAATTTTTTTCATCAAATTTCATACATAAACGAATATATTTGACATGTATTGCCTATCAAAATATGTTCATGGCTATTTTTAATTAAAAAAAGATAATTACATTTTTATCAAATGTTCCACCTACTTAACCTAATGGAATTTTTCAAAAATAAAGTATACAGTGATGTAGATGTAAGAAAAAAAATTTTTGACAGATAGATTTTCCCCCCTCCCCCTTCCACTCGATTTATTGTTTCTCGAAAACGAAACAACTTGGAAAAAAAATTGTGTCATCTTATAGATCATCAAAAATGATTTAAAAAAATATAAAAAATTCCGCACGTCTTCGGTGGCGGGCAGAAAGTAAAATAAAAAGGACTAAAATTTGAAATGGCTGTAGAATTTTTATTATTAGAGATATTTAAACGAAGTTTTGGCAATAGATACATATTAGGAAACAGTTTATTTTAAGAAATTAAAAATTTATACGGAATGTTACAAAAAAAAGTTATAAGAAAAAAACATTTTAAATATAATATTTTATATAGACGTTATTATTAGGAATAGAAAAAAATATTATGGGGGTAATTGTACATTTATATGTAGTTTTTAAAATATATATTATTGCTAAACCGGGTGAGTTAAAAAGAAAATATATTGAAAAAATTAAAAAAATATAAATCATAAAAACTACCTTATTATAACATAAAGAGATTCATATGATAAATTATAAATATTCTTGAGCCAATTTTGAAAATACTAATAAATATTAAACCAGGTGTTCCAAAAAATTTGTACATAACTTTTTTTTTAATTTTTCAAATCATTATAGCAACTTTATTTACGTATATAAAGAAATGAAAATTGGGTCAGAGATACATATGGATATGTAGTTTATTTTAGCATATATTTTAAATATACGGGGTGCATCAAAAATTTATATTCAGTTTTTTTATTTTAAAAATTCAAAAATTTTTATTTATAAATTTGTATCCACAAATCTAAAGAAATAAAAAATTGCTGAAAGATGTACATTTTAATGCAGAATTAAAAAATATAAACTAAAATTATACGGGGGGTATGGAAAAATTATAACGAATTTTTAAAATATTAGATAAAAATTGAGTAATAACAAATAAGTGATTTTTTGGTTAGCTGTACATTAGTTTTTTTTGCGAAAAGCACATTTATGAAAATAAATTTTCGTTAAAATTGATAACAGATTTAGTTGAACCACACAAAAAAAACTTTTTATTAAGTTTCTGGTCAGTCATTTTTTATCATTTTTTTGTTTTTCAAAACAATACTTCGTAGCACGTGTTTGACAAAATGTCATTACAGTGATTTACCACGACAATGGGTAAATGCTATCTCTCCCACACTATGTAAAAAAAAGCATGCGCACTCTCTCCTATTCAACGAAGGCGTCGCACGCAGCTGCGATTTTCCGTCCTTTATTATTACACTGAATAGGACACTCGGAACTATCTTGCGCAACTTTACTTGCTCCGATTTTTAAACTTTAAAGCTCGGCAATAATATTTCATGAACGGTTTATTGCAGGCAATACTATACTATCGCGTTTTTTTAAATAATATTTATTTTCATATATATTATTATTGGTTAACAAATTGGTGCTTTTTTATATTAACTTATCTGTTTACACTTTCTTGTCAGGTAGCCATAAACGAAACAAGACCTTACAGGCATATTCTCTATATTTCAAACCTTAATTTTCAATAATATTTTTTTTTGGTAACAAGGAGGTGCACCATTTAAGAAAAATGTAATTATCTATTTTTAATTAAAAACAGCCATGAACATATTTGAATACATAGGCAATACATGCCAAATATAATCGTCTATGTATGAAATTTGATAAAAAGAAATATTTCATTCGGTTATCAGATGGGTGAAGGTTGACCTTTCTTCGGATCTTAGACTATAAGGGGAACACTTTAGTAAAAAAAAATAATTTCGAAATTTCCGAAAAAAAATTGATAATTATTTTTTATAGGTGGTCTTTTATGTAAAGTTTTAAAAATATTATTTGCTTTTTCAAAACGCATTACAACCACCACCTCTATGTTTTAAAAAAACGTATTTTACAGAAAAACGGCACGAAAAGATGTGTTGTTCCCTTTATGAAATTTAAATTGTATAAGTATAAATACAGTTTTCTTTGGAGATGGAACCAATTTCAAAATATATCAAGAGTTTCCTTTACTTAAAATCTGGTTTTTCTGCCTTTAGACGTCAAACGGAATATTGTAAACAGGATTATTTACTTTTGTAGAATTATATTATAAGACTATACACAACAAACAATGTTACCTGTTTATAAATAATATGTATATTGTATCCTAGATTTTGGAATATAAATATTTAAGCTGTCTTAGTAATATACAGTATTGGATATATGTTGTGACGGATTCATTTTTGTAAAAAATTATCCATATAAACTTTTAGTATGATGGAGATATTTAAATGACATTTTTCCTATTTATCAACATTGTTGAAACAATTTTCTAGCACACATAAATACCCAACCTACTATTAATTTTAATTTAAATAAAAACAAACTTACTATTTTTTTACTTAAACTATACATGCAAATAAATACTTGCACTCAAATAATCCAATTACGGTGAAAAGAGGTTGTAAAAAGTATGTATGAATAAAAATTGCTTATTCCAATCAAAATATTAACACAGAATAATAAGTACTTCCTTAATTTTATAAACATGCTATTTTGATTTAAACGACAAAATTTAAGTGTTTACCATATATTTCAGGCTTATCAGAGAAAATTCAATTAATAGGCAACAAATTTACCATCTTTAATACACACTATTTGATCACAAATATCACAAATGTAAAAACGCAAAGAATGTTATTTATGAAATGTTTTGCAAATATATTAAATTTTATAAAGGTGAAACTTTCAGATCACAAGCTAGACCCATAAAAGTACATCAAACTTTGGTAAAAGAGTAGTTTTAAAGAAATCAAAAGTTTGCCAACATGCGCTTGATAATGTTCAAAGAATAAACCAAAACGCTTCTAGCAATTTAACAAAGAAAACTTCTTTAAAAAAAAACTTGAAATAAAAGAAAGTGTTTTAACTTTATTGAGTAAAGTCTGCCTGGCTTCATCTCTGTTAATTTCAGTCATACTTGGTTACCATTGCTTGATGCTAATCCTTCTTATCTTTGAAAATATTGGATGTATCTGTACAACAAATAAATCTGTCATTTGCCACATTATGTCATAATTGTTACAATACTCGTTTTAATACTAATAATACTTAATAGTTATTTTATATTACTAAACCTTAAAACGATGTTTTTTATTTTAAAATTAAATTTCGCATAGTTGGCCGTGATATAAAGACTTTATAAACAAAAGAATCAAGATAGCCGTCACTCATCCATATTGTTTTTCAAGTTTACAGCAACATCTGAGTTTTAACATAATTAATTGTTAAAAGTTTTTAACTTTTTTTATAAGTGAATTTTAAAGTTTTATTTATCATTTATTAATTTTATATAAAAATATAGCCATTATTGCAAATTTCACAAATAGCGAAGTATGTAATATCTGGAGTATTTTATACAATGCAACGAAAATAGAGCCATTAAAAATATTTTATCGTCATTTTTCGTTTTATCAATAAATAGCGACATTTCGCAGAAACCGGCAGTCTCTATCTCTAATAATAAGCGAAAAACCCCGCAATAACAATTAAATCTGGACATCCTGTACGTACATAATAGCCGTCGCAAGACATACAGGACATAACATAAGGGTTGGAGATATGTAAGTTAAATGGTGATTTCCTAAAAAAATAGAAGTTTTGTTTCAGCCCGTTTTATTTGGGATACTCGCCCTATTACTTTTTGGAAAATAGGACCCTTTTGGTCGGTCCCCGGGGTATACGGCCTGATCCTGTCCAGCCCTATTAACCCCTATGAACTTGCAGATCGCCTGCGACAAAAAAGAAGAAAACCCCCCAAAAAACCTAAAAAATCACAAATACTAGTCTACGTTTCGGTGGCAAGTCGGCCAAAAATTTCTTAAAATTTACTTTAATTTTTTGTTTTAGTTTCTGTCTTGACAACGGTGGCCGACTTGCCACCGAAACGTAGACTAGTATTTGTGGTTTTTTGGGTTTTTTGGGGGGTTTTCTTCTTTTTTGTTGCAGACGATCTGCAAGTTCATAGGGGTCAATAGGGCTGGACAGGGTCAGCCCGTATACCCCGGGACCCGGACCAAAAGGGTCCCATTTTTCAAAAAGTAATAGGGCGAGTATCCCAAATAAAACAGGCAGAAGCATGAATCCGCCACAAAACTATAGAACATATTTAAGAAGTTTTATGCTAGGAGTATTGGTTTCTAGGTAACGTGGTGTCAAAAAAAAAATTTAAATGTTTTTATGTAATAAATTAAGAAGATAATAAAATGAAATTTTAGCCAGAGCTTAGGTTGATAGTGCCCTACTAACGGTAAAAAAATTGACTTTAAATTTACTTAGTAACGCGCGTACGGATATTACCATAGTGTTGTAAAAAAATGTAATACGCCACTGGTAAGTTTTTTTAATCATTTTCTTTTTAATTTTTTGTTTAAAGCTAACTGTGTTTTTTCAGTACTTTTTGTATCTTCCGTCATTTTTCCGTAATTAAGCCTTTTATAAATACCAATTTATCCATTACGTACACAGAAATATGTAGAAACATAAAAAAAGTAAAAAGACACAAACATTATCGGAAATGTTTTGGCTCGTTTTTAGGAACTTGTCTCATCAGCATTTAAAATTATTTTTCTCTTTCCGAGATCCAAATACATGCTTTCCCAATTTGGGATTGCGGATACCTACAGTATTTTTTAAAAGTGATTTTACTCCACATTTTTGCGGTAAAATACATTTTAAATAAAATTTACATTTTTGCAGCTTTGTACGAATTTTACTACATACTAAAATAAAGCGATAAAATATTTTCTTTTTCATATTCTACATGTTTGAGTTTTTGTTGAATAAATAAGGATCTACAGGCCTTTATTATCTGCAAGTATCTTACATATTTTATAACGAAATGTATGTTTATATTTATTAAATTCTTGCTTAAATTAAGTTGTGAAGAAAATATTGTTGTTCAAATCTTAATGAGATATGAATAAGGATATGTCATAGGAGGCTATATTATGTAATTTAAGTTAATAAAGGTATAGATAATTGTTTTTTATATTATAGCATTATCTTTGGGACTTTATAACACATTTAAAAGTAATTATTTTATAAATGTCTACCGATAATTAACGTGGGATATACGAGATGTGTCAAAGTTAACTTACAATAATTTGTTGACTATTTCTCTATATTTTTAAAGCGACTGCGAAGATCTTAGGTATGTCTTACTTCATATAATTAGTATTATTAAATAGTTATCAATTTTTTATAAGCGCGCCATAGCAGTTGTAGGTATTCCAGCCTTAATACTTTTCTCTTGTTTATGCCCTTCTTCATTAGGTACAATTTACGGGGTCGTTTTTATTACTAATCAGAAAATTTCTTTTTGGATAAATTATTTTATATTATAATTGTTAAATCTTTTAATAAAATAATGATGCTTTTTAGAATTTTTTTACCAAACCATAATTTATTGTTTGGCTTGTTGGTTTTAAAAAAATGCATTTTAAGTGAAAAAAATCCACGTTGTATTTTTTCTTAGTAATTTTAAAAAAATAATTGGAAAATAATTAAATTTTAAGTAATTTTAAGGATATTCTAAAGTTCTACTAAACCAACATATAGGTATGTATACTTTTAGGGTAAATACCATTTTTTACGTTGTAAAATTTTTCGATAAAATTTTTGTAGTGAATTTTTTCCCTAAAAAGCCAATAAATTTATTCTTATTTATGCTTAGATGTTTTTTTTTCTGATTTCAAATTAGTTATTACGCTGTTTTTTTATAACGGTAAGATTTTTTTCTTTCGATAAAAAGGTATAAATATTAATTCGTTTTAGGGTTTTTAAGGTTTTTTTCAACGGCAGTATGTTATATTTTTTTACCGTATTATAATAAATTTATTATGTAGACTCAAGTGTTTTTTGTTTTATTCATAATTTACAGAATACTTTTTCTTATTCAACAAGTTTTCGAATTTTAATAAAATTAAATGTTCTTTTGTACAAATTCAAATATTATATACCAGTAGATAAAATGATGACATCTTTTTAACAATTTTTAAAATATCTGTTTATTATTCAATATGTACATTATGGCTTAAGGTGTTTGTACTATACACACGTATATACACTGGTTATTTCACTACGAACTAAAATAAATTGAACCTTTATTATTCTTTAAAGGCGATAAAATATTTGCCTTTTTTTATCTTAAGTACTAAAGTTATGTTGAACAAATAGGGATTCACCAGGATAAAGCTTTTATTAAGAGTACATAACCTACTTTATGGCAAATTTTATGATTACTTTAATAAAAGTGTTGTTTATGTTCCAACTTCACTAGAAAATTTGTCTCCAAATAGATAAAAAAAAGGTACGTCATGAAGTAGTATATTGTGAAAATTAACATTCAATTTAAAAAATTATTTTTTTGAGTATACTAGAAAAAATTACTATGTCTATGGAAATAGGTTTTTTTTTAACCTTCATTCGGATTACAAGCTTCACAAAAACCAAAGTTTATGTGGGTTACACCTATAAATAAATAATATTTAAATTTTCTATTTGTTTATAGTCTTAAGATCCAAATTAGAAACCTTTACCCCTCTGCCAACCGGACGAAATAGACCGGTAATATCCTAACAAGTGCGCAAAGTTATACTTTCTCGCACGCATTTACAGATACCCTCACGACGCGAAGTAGAATTCGGCTAAGCAGTTAAGTGCCAAAAAGGTACTTAAAAAAGCCCCGCATGTCGTGCATGTCGTGCGGGAAACCCGCATTTTCAAAACTGAAATAAGTGGGGAAACGTAGTATTTTCCGCACGCTTGTAAAAAGCTATTTTATATCAAATATAATATTTTCAAACAAAAGTATTACAAATGGGTTGCCTAAAAAATTATGAGCAAGGCTATGATTAATTTAAAAAAACATTTCCAAAATTTGATACTTTCTGTATAATGGCAAATCTTATTTTTTTATTCTACATGACAGTACTCATGTACAACTTTGTTTTTCAATTTCCAGTCGAGTTAGTGAATACGTAAAGCAGGCGTTTTTTGGGAGTCCTCGAGAAGAGCTTCGATTTTGATGATTTTTGTTTTTAAATTTTTGTTTTTTTTTTTGTACTGTTTAAAATAAGAAACTTTTTAAAGCGGGGCTCCAATTATTTATACCAGGTGACAACAAAATTACTACCAAGTCTTTTATTTTTTTGAACAAAAACCTATCTCTCTAAAATGTCGAAATAATATATTGTATTATTAGATGCCGATCTTTAAAATTACAACATCTGCCCGTCATTTCCAGTTTAACCGAAAGTGACGTAAACTTTGATATTTCAAGATGGGCATTTTTAATCGAAATTTTTTTCGAAAACGCCCAAAGATCGGTAAAGAATTTAAAATAGATTTTATATGAGGAACGGCAGTAGAATTCAATTTTGCAAAATCCATTTAAAATACCAGATCTCTCACAATTGCCGGTCTAAGTGGAACTGATAGACAGATGATATTATATCAAAAATTGGCATTTAATAACACAATAGAGCATCCCAAAATTTGAAAGCGATATGTTTGCATTTAAGAAAATATTAAAGGCGTGGTAGTGAATTTTGTTTAACCATACTTGATTAAAACGTTAAATATATACAAAAGAAAAAAATCATTTTTATCATCATTTTACGTATCGAAGACTTCAACTTTTAATTTTTTATATGAATTTACAAGGTATCCCGAAATTAGTGGGCAGTATTTCTAGGACTCATTGTACTTTTCACAATATAAAACAAAAATCATATAAACATTCCTCGAACAATGCATCCTTAGATGGCTAGAGCCTCCCGAGGAAGGGGTCTCAAGGTCGTATTTTACGTAATATCTCTAAAACCGTTAAAGGTAAGTCAGCTAAATTTAGTAAAATTGTTTATTCTCTAACCTTGCTTATAGCTGATTTTCCAAATTACATAATTGTAGCTGGCCATGAATTAACTTGTATCTATTTTTTTTTTGTAATATTTGCATTTTTTTGGTTATTTAACATAATTATAATACATGGCCCAAAAAATTTCTAATGCGTTTTATTTACTTTAAAACCTATTTAAGTTGCTTTACTTTTTTAAAAAGTGTTTAAATAAACCTCCGTTTTTCCTTACACACATTGTAGCTCTACGGCTTATACTTTGCGATGCCCAAAGAACTTTAAAATGGTTTAGCCTTATTAATTCCCTACTAGTATCAATTTCTGAACAGGTATTTATCTCAATTGCATAAACCATGTTGCATACATAGTCCAAAAAATAAAAATCAAGTCCAACTGGACATCAGTTGGCTCCCGATAAAAAAAAATTGCATTAAATTTTATTTGCAGCAACTAGAACAATGAACCAAAAGTTTAACATCAATCTATGGGCAGTTACTTAAAATTTTTAATTGGGATTTTTGTTAGTTTTGATGCATAATATTATAATTTCTAAAATGATTTTACTGGAAAATGGGCCAAAATGAAACTTTGACTTTTTGTGTAAAAATAATAAAGGTTTTATTATTTGCTGCTAAAAGTACTAAAATTTCACAAACAAAAAATATAGGGCATAATTTATGTTACTCCACCACTTGTGGCATATTATATTGCTAGACACTAAGTTGGGATCTTTACCATATGGGGTACTATAGTACTTGAGAAATATGGAGACTATGGAACGATGGAGACTTTACTACTTGCAGAACCCAGAACAAAGCACATTACCAATCCCCTTAATTTGGTACAGGCGTATCAAATTAAGGGGATTGGTAATTGGGCCTCCCACCGGTCTTCAGGACCCCTTTGAACTGCCAATACCCGGAATCCCCGACTACAGCACTTCGGTAGACAAGAGAAAAAAGTTTTTTAATAGTAAGATTATTAATAAAGCGAGGGACTCTTCTTCTAGATAGTTCGCATTTTTATACCTTTGTTTACACAAATATATTTTTTTTGTATCTGTAGAAATGTATTAAACAATTTCATCTAACTTCTAAAATTCAAGCAATGAACAGCGAATGTAAATATTCATACGGAAACATGTAAGTACATAAAACCTGGAAAACTTTCACAGCGTTAATATTTTTTAAAAAATCTGGTAATATCTATGTGGATTAAAGATTTTATTTTACACAATAGCAGCAAACTCCAATAAAATTTAGGTTATGTAGTTTGCAGGAATTTCTTTACGTTCCTAAATAAAATTTACCCTTCCATCGTGTAAAAACTATAAAGTATTCTGCTCTTATATCTTACACACTAACGTTATGTTGAATAAATAATGATTTTTATTTGCAAGTAATAAAGTAAGTATGTATTTTATGACAAAATTTTTACCCATTTTGTGTTCTTCCCTAAAACTTTTATAGGGAGAAATAAACTATAAAAATTAACTACTTGGTAATTTTTAAACGAGTGTAGCCCCATTAATATTTATGATACATTTTATTTAAAAAAAAACTAAATTCTGAAAGCTTTGTACAAGTATCTAACTGTGACACAATATTTATATTGTAAAAACAATTAATAATACTATCCAGACATAATAGAGCAAGACCTATCAGTGGTGGATCTAGGATTTTTAAAATGTTTTTACCTAAAAGTGATAAATGGGACTCACACCAAATATATATCAGATACTATTGACATCAAGGAGAATACTTTGGTAAAGAAGAAGTTTTAATATGGAATTTGCGAAAAAAATTTTTTTTGTTTTTGGCCCCCAGAGGAAAATCTAAGTTTCAAAAGCCAATCCTTTATTTGTATTTTTTTCTGAATGTAATCATATTTTATTGTCAGATCCCAAATTTTGCAAAATTATAAATAAACCAAATATTTAAAAAAAAAATTAAAAACCCTTTATAGCCTTTTTTAAAAATAAAAATGGAATTATTTAGCAACTCGTGGCCGCGAGACGAGAGAGGTCATTATCTCGTCCCGTTTCGGGGACTTGAGAGAAGATGGCTTTTTCATCCCGGCAAAAAGCCCAAAAATTTTCTTCTCCACACCTCTTTTTTTGTAAAAAATATTTAAAACCCATGAAAAAAAAGTTCAAAACAATTTCTTTGGATGCCCAATTATCTTTTTATTTAAAAAAAAACTTTTAGTTTAAACCAAGAAAAAAACTTCAAAATCAATTTTTTTTAGGATGCCCAATTGATCCGATTTTTATTTAAAAAAAAAATTTTAAAAATTTAAAATCTCTAATATATGGAAAAAAAAATTTAAAATCTAAGTCCTCTATTCT
>JAHBCN010016608.1:0-19345 GCA_019359885.1 Listronotus oregonensis
TTTATTAAAAGAAAGCATTATAATTGTTATACCGATTACGTCTTTTTTTAGGTATATTTAATCATGATATTACGGTTATTTTTCATGATCGCGGTATGACTGAAGCAAACTTCACAGGCCAGCAGACATGTGTATCAAGACCTATAATTACGTTGCATGCATTCTTATAAATGTCTATAACGGATTGCCAAAAAATATAGTGTTAATCTACTTAAAATATCGGTCATCTGTGGAACTAGGCTGCAAAAAGAAATATCGAAGAGAGATCATCTTAGACTGAAATTAATTCGATCTTAATTATAGGTTTAAATTAAATTTGTATGCAAATTAATGGTAATTTATTGATTTTATTATTCGTTATTTTGTTTTATATTAAATGAATGTATTCATGTCTTGTTCCGAGCCATTATAATTATAAGACCTTTATATAACAGTCCAGTTTCTCATTTTTCCTAAATCGTACTAGTATATGTTTCCAATACCGTCCAAACATATACTAAATTTTTTATTCTGGAAAAATATACCTCGTTTTGCTATAAAAATAATCAATCAACATTCCCCAGAGGTCGATGATGCCAATTCTACTTAATAATATCCGTACTAGTTAATAGGTCTGTTAGTGATTTAAAAATATTTTGCCAATATTTTAGACACCTAGTCTTAAAATACATCTTTGATAAGAGCGCTTACGTAAAAAAGTGTAAAATAGTGTACCGGGTGTCCAAGTAAGAAAGGACGTCGGTTGTATCTCAAAAAATGTTTATCGTACAGCGTTGGGGAAATGATATTTTTAGTAAAACTGGTCAAGTGAAATAGCTGGAAATTATTTTCAAGTTTCTGAAACTTCAATCTTGAACATAAAAAAGTGATGTTTCTGTGAATTTTGCTATATGAATCTAACAAAAAAATACCTGATTTTTAAAGTCGAGGATAATTTGAACCTTTTTTGTTTGATAATTTTTGATGTATCTCAAAAAATAAAGTGGTGGGGGAATTTAGAGTTTTCCGTAAAAAACACCCTGAATCTTCGAAACGGATAAACCGATTTTAACAAACTTGGGCTAGTTAAAAAGAGCTATTTTTGGGCTATAAATGTTATATTATTTGAAGTTTTGTTAGTTTCACATGTCGCCGCTAGAGAGTTTTTTTTTCGAAATTCCGACAGAAATGGTTAATTTTCTTCAAAAAATTAAATGCATTGGTAAATATTTTTTATAAAAAAAGTAGCTAAATGACGCTTAAACAAGCTCGCGAAAACCATATCTCGATATCTTGTTTCTTACCTAAAATTTAGACCAAAGAAAATTTTATACGTCAATATCTTAAAAACTTTAAAAGCTACAAGAAATTTTATACGACATAAATTATGTGTTTTTACGGAATCTTTAATTTAGGTTATATAATATTTTCGCCTAAATGCAATACTTTACGAATTATAATCAGTAAATCGAATGTTTAGGATATTTTTAAGGTATACCCCTGGAATTCGATTTTTTTATTATAACTAGTATTGCACGAAAAAAATATATAACCTAAATTAAAGGTTCCGTAAAAATACATAATTAATGTCCGTCCCATAAAATTTCTTGTAGGTTTTATAGGTTTTGAGATATTGACGTACAAAATTTTCTTTGGCCTAAATTTTAGGTAAGAACAAGATATTGAGACACGGTTTTCGCGAGCTTATTTGGGCATTATTTAGCTACTTTTTTATGAAAAAAATACAATGCATGTTATTTTTGTGAGAAAATTAACCATCTCTGTCGGAATATCGAAAGAAGCTATCTAGCGGCGACATGTGATAGTAACAAAACATTAAATATTTTAAGATTTATAGCCCAAGAAAAGCTTTTGTCAACTAGCCTAAGCTTGTTAAAATCAGCTTAGCCGTTTTGAAGATACAGAGTGTTTTTTACGAAAATCTTTAAATACCTCCACCACTTTATTTTTAGAGATACAGCAAAAATTGTCAAACAAAAATGGTTCAAATTATCCTCGACTTTAAAAATCAGGTATTTTTTTGTTGGGTTAATATAGCAAAATTAACTTTTTTATATTCAAGATTGCAGTTACGCCCCCTAGCGACCATTTTAGACCTTGAAAATAATTTCCAGTTATTTCTCTTGACCACTTTTACTAAAAACATTTTTCCCCTTCTGTGCGATAAAGATTTTCTGAGATACAGCCGGCGTCCTTTCTTATTTGGACACCCGGTACACTATTTTTGAATAACAAACAGACCTAATAATCCCTTTTATTTTTAGCTTATACAAAAATGCCAAAATGTAATCAACTATTTATCGATTTAGATTAAACATATTATTGATTTTCTAGCATCTATATGTGTGTAGGTTTCGGTAGTAGTTTAAGATTGGTCGTTGGCGTCTCTAGGATTAAAAAAAATATATATCTTAAAAGTGAGACATGAAACCCACACCAAATATATACCAATGGCTTCAAGGAGAACTCTTTGATAAACAAAAATCGTTTTAAAAGTTTTGGATTTTTTTTTTCTGAAAAATCAAACTTTTAAAAACAAATCCTCTATTTAGATTTTTTCTGGGAATTTGAACAAACCCTATCATCAAATCTCAAATTTCGCAAAATTATCTATATTTTTCTTTAAACCATAGCCAGTTCCAGAGCTGGGACGGAATTGATTTACGGAACGTAAAGGAATCGAATCACCAATACGAATCACGATTCCTTTTTTAAGGAAAAAAGAAATCGAATCCTTCTTATCGGATCACGAATCCGGATCATCTTTAGTTTTTGTACTTCTTACAAATGGTAGCTACGATACGAATAATACTACATAATCCAAATGATAAATCAAGCGTCAAAGTTTTAGCATGGAGCCCGAGCCGCGAAATGTAATTTTAGCGTTATTTTAAAGTGCTGTTACTCTTAACCAAATTAGTTTTTTGTAAATATTCTTTAAATTTAAATACGTTATTTCTAAGATCAACATGAAACCACCCTTAAATGGGACATTTTTTGAACTGTATTCCAAAACTTGTGATGGTAGATCTTCATAAGGTTTTTAAATGTGATTCTTGAGATAACTTTCTTATAAATGGGACATCTTATTCTAATTTTACAGGAAGTTTGACAAGTACCGTTTAATAATTGCTCTGCTTGCGGAATATCAAAATGTATTAAAATTTTTAAATAATTTTTGTATGATACCCTGAATAGAAATGATAAAATGTTCCATTTAAAAGTCCCCTAGGGTTAACTAAAGAATAACCTATTTAAAAATGATAAAAATCGGACAAACAAAACTTTTAAGATCAAATGCAAGTAAAATTTATGCATTTTTTTGGATACCACACTCTATGGTCATAGTTTAAAAGTATTATGCAATGGTTACGAAAAAAAAAATTATTTAAATGTTGTTTCTCTGGATACAACATATTTTGGTTAAAAATCACATGATAGGTGTGTTTTTTTATTTAAATGTTTTTATAGACAGACGTTTAATTAAAGCCGCGTTTAACCAAAGTCTTCCAATAAGTTTTCCACAAGTTGCGGCAATTTGTTGCTTTTTCTACAAAATACAGCAACTTTTTCTGTCTCTCCACTTGAGACAAATTTTCCTCTAAATGTTGGTTTCCCGCGGAGTGTCGGTAAAGATTAAAGAAAGTTGAAAACTAAAAGTGGAGGATTTGTTGCGGCGTGCTTTTCGCAAGCAACTTGTACAATACTAGTGGAGAACTGGAGAACTACTACCTAAACCTTTCACGCCAATTATTTGGTAACAAGTTTTCCACTTGTTTCTCTAAATTTGAGAAGAGCATCTTTTAGTTGTCTACAAAAAATCTTCCACTTGTTGCTCTAATTTAAAAAGAGCAACTTTTAGTTGACAACTTTTAGTTTTCTACAAACAATTATTTGTCAACTTTTAGTTGTCAACTTTGGGTGTAAACTCGTCTTAAGAATCTTAGGTAAAAATTTGAAAATTTAAAATGAAAGATTAAAAATGGCGTATTTTGTCATTTAAAAACCTATTTGCCTCAGATTCAGGATATAAGGGTTTTTGAAGGTTAGTTAATTTGGAAATGAATAATCTTAGGGCAAAGTGTGAAAATTTGAAATGGCGTATTCAAAATGGCGGATTTTGGAATTTATGAACAATAAAAGACAAATAAATTAGAAATATAAGGAATCGATTCCTTTTGGGATCAGATCCTTTTTAAAAGGAATTGATTCCGGATCATTCAAAAGTAATCAATTCCAGCCTTTGGATCCTTAAAAAGGAATCGATCCTGGATTCGATTTCAAAAGAATTCAGTTCATTTTTTTTACAATTTTCTTATGCGAACATTTTAAATGCATATAATTTCAAGAAAAATGCATATATTTTTGCGAAATTTGGGATCTGACAATAAGATTTCATAAAATTCACGAAAAAATACAAACAGAGGATTTGCTTCTGAAAGTTAGAAAAAATTACCTTTTTTTCACAAACAACTAAAAAAATAATGTGTCTATTTATTATATATTATATTAAAGAATTAAATAAATTGAATAAATTGTTTACACAAACTTACATAGGTTGTTAAATAAAACTGCATAAAAGAAAAATTGCAGTAAAAAAAAATTACGCAGGAAAACAAGTATAAAAATACCCTAACAATGCAATACAATACTACATACTACCTCTTCAAATAAATATATTTATATATTTTATATATATTCTTTCGAAAAACTCTTTAAATTTACTGAATGAGAATTAAGACCTTGAATTTGTACTGACTCACCTTTTTTACCTTAAAATTCTTTAACCACATTCCTGATGGTCGTCATCGTTATCCTCACGAGCTATAAATAAAATATGTCCATTATTGCCCGTCTCACCTCTGACATTTTAACTGGTTTAAAACAATAAAAATACTTATTTGTTTTACTATATCTACAACAAAAATACAACTGAGGATGCTAGTTAGAATCGAAGTTTTATCATGTTCATAAACGCACTTGTAATGTTAATAATTATCTACTACCCTTAAAAGATACCGTTCCCCCCCCTCTTAGGGAGGTAAAATTTTTACCACCATGCCACCATGTTTCAGCCGAGCATGCCAATTAATATTTGATAAATTTTACCTTTATTATTTTTTATTTTGGTTAAAGATTTAATGATATTAACCTAGAAGATTCTAAAATGTCTTGCGGTAAGCAGTGCATTTTTTTAAAATAAGTTTTTAAATTTAAAAAAAAAAAAATTCAAATCTTACGTTATACTTTAACAAGTTTTTAATATAGGGGTTTATCCACACAAAAAAACACAATTTAATAATAGAACACAAAATTCAAAGATAATTTTTGAAAATTTGAATGAAAAGTAGTAAAAAAAATTATATACATTCCTCTAGAGCAGGGGTCTCCAAACTTTCCAGCCTTAGGGCCATACTGATTACTCCAGTAAGTTCCGAGGGCCAAAACCATATTATCATTGTTGCCGGTGGTAAGAAGTGAAATAGTCCACTGATGAAAAAAAAGTCCGAAAAAGTACACAACGTTTAAAAAAGGCTGCAAATCGGACTAAAGTCCACAAAACGGCAACACTGCATATTATTAATTTTCCTGTCATTATCTGTAATTTCTAGATTAGTCGTAGAGTACGAGCCATGAGGAGTAACGTGACACGACATCTGGTGGACACAAGCGGAAATAGGTAGTACCTTCTATCGCTAACAGATGGCGCTAATAGCACGTACAGAATAATCTCGTTGGTTCGAGAAAGTTCTGGTGTCTTCCACTCACTTCTAGATGGCAGTAATTGGAATATATAAGAAGGCTAGTGGCGCAACCACAAGTCAGTTCCTATGACACTGTTGTTAAATAAAATATTGCATACCTAATTAAAACGTGTTTGTGCGTGTTTAAGTTTAAGACATCTTTATAACAGTATTTTGATTTGAATTGTTGCTTTTGTGTGTAAATTAGTAGTATGGAAAAGAAGCGAAAAATTGATAGTGAATGCAGAAAATTCAAAGATCAGTGGAACATTCAGTATTTCGTAATTGAGTCTAGTAACAAGGCGCTATGTTTGATTTGCAATGAAAGCATAGCCGTTCTCAAAGAATATAACATTAAACGGCATTATGAAACAAAACATTTTCAAAATTACTCAAAATATACAGGAAGTTTGCGGACAGAAAAATTCGAAGCTATGCAGCGCGGATTGAAATCGCAGCAATCTTCATTTACAAAACTCAAAACTGAACAAGAGGCTGCAACTCGTGCCAGCTTTCGTGTGGCTCTTGAAATTGCA
Organism: Listronotus oregonensis; assembly: GCA_019359885.1. Lineage (NCBI taxonomy): Eukaryota > Metazoa > Arthropoda > Insecta > Coleoptera > Curculionidae > Listronotus > Listronotus oregonensis. The sequence continues at coordinate 6,281 of JAHBCN010016608.1, forward strand.
AAACGTGGAAAACCATTCACCGATGGAGAAATGATCAAAGAATGCATAATTGCAGTAGCCGAAGAAATGTGCCCTGAAAAGGTAAATTTATTAAAAACTGTCAGTATGTCAGCAAACACTGTGGCTCGAAGGGTAGAAAACATCGCTGAAAATATATCATCTCAACTGTTCGACAAAAATGGACATTTTGAGTGGTTTTCTTTGGCCTTGGATGAGTCAACGGATGTGTCAGATACTGCTCAGGTGTTGATTTATATTCGAGGAGTAGATAAAAGCTATGAAGTGCACGAAGAACTTCTTGATATGTATAGTATTCATGGCACAACTACTGGTACAGATATTTTTAAAGGAGTTGAAATGGCCATTAATCAAAAGAACCTTCGATGGAAAAACTTGAAATGTATTACAACTGATGGAGGCAAAAACATGAGTGGGAAAGATAAAGGAGTGGTCGCTCTTGTGTCAAAGGCTGTAGAAAATGACGGTGGTTCAAAACCATTAGTCTTACATTGTATCATTCATCAACAGTCTTTGTGCGGAAAATGTTTGGATATGTCTGACGTTCTGAAACCAGTCATATCAACTGTTAATTTTATCAGATCTTTTGGGCTGAATCACCGACAATTCCGACAATTTATTGAAGAGATTGGAGAAACTGACTTACCTTATCATACTGCCGTACGCTGGCTTAGTTGTGGGAAAGTCCTTCAGCGCTTTTTGAACTTCGAGCAGTGATCGAAATTTTTTTGAATGAAAAGCATCGCCCTCTTACTGAATTACAAAACAACGCATGGCTGTGGAAGTTAGCATTCTATGTTGATTTGACAAAACATGTGAACGAACTGAATTTGGGATTGCAAGGAGAAAACCAGCATCTTCCGGATTTATACACTAATATCAAATCATTCCGGAAGAAATTGAGACTGTTTCAATCACAACTACGAAGTAAATGTTTTTCACATTTTAAAACATGTGAAATATTCAGCCACACTACTGAGACTGAGTTTCCTATCGATTTTGCAATCGAAACTTTGAGTGCTTTGAAGATAAATTTTGCTACTCGTTTCTCGGACTTTGATGCCATTGCGAATCAAATTAAGATTTTTCAGAATCCTTTTGATACTGACATTGAAACCCTAGCCCCGGAACTTCAAATGGAAATGATTGATCTACAATGCAGTGATATAATTAAGAACAAATATCAAAACTCATCTTTGTTGGAATTTTATAAGAGTCTTCCACTGACACAATTTGATAATTTGCATAAATTTGCTCGTGGTCTGTTTTCTGTTTTTGGTACTTACTACTTATTTGTGTGAGAAAACCTTCTCCAAAATGAAGTACACAAAAAATGTTTACAGATCGAAATTAACTGATGAGCATCTTAAATCTCTTTTAATAATTGGTACAAGTAAAATTAGTCCACAACTACAAACTATTGTCAGTGGAAAATCTCAATTACATAAATCTCATTAGTATTTCATATGTCATTATGTTTGTTATAAGTTATGTGATTATTTAAAATGTATAAAATGTTAGTTGGATTCATTTCAATAATTTGTTAGTTATTATATACTGAAGTTAAATTTTCTGTATATTATACATGTCTTTACTCATTACAATTCTGTGTTTCTTTATCCAACTTATCACAAAAACAATAACAATAAGCCTACAAGAATGTTATGAGTTAGCGGAGTTAGCCCATGACCATATCAATGTAGATGTCATATTAATAATTATTCAACATAAAATTAGAATACTTCAGTAAACTAAATTTAATTTGCTATAAAAATTATTTGTTCTCTAAAAGGAGTTTTCAAGTATGCTAGCTCTCCGCGGGCCGGACAAAATCTGTCCGCGGGCCGGATGTGGCCCTCGGGCCGTAGTTTGGAGACCCCTGCTCTAGAGTAAAGTGCATTTCCTCCCTTGGATTTTAATGCCCTCCGCTTCGCGTCATGCATCAAATTATACGCGGGAGGAAAAGAGGCACGTTCCTCCCTGGTTATGTAAATAACTATTTTCTACTACCTTCTTAGAAAATACCGCTTTTAACCCCTGAATAAGGATAGAAAACAGCGCTCTACCTCCCTAGGTTGGAAATTTTTTTACCTCCCTGTTCCAGCCCATTATGTCTTGTCAATGTCAATACCTTAAGTGATTTCAAATCTTAAGAGCCCCACAGACTATCGTTCTTTTTAACCTTCTTAATCGCCGATTAAGACTGCTCAGTCGGACGATTAAAACTTTTATTTCTCCACACTTAATTTAATGTTAAACCATCTTAATCGCCGAAAGCACTTGATTTAATTTTAAACCGTCTTATCGCCGAAAGCTGCAGTCTTACACCGAAAAACGTAAATAAGGCGTGTTTATTTGTTACAGGAATGACGATTAAAAACGTTCGGCTCTACACACTTCATTTTAAAGAAGACGATTAAGATTTTAAGCGGGACCAGAAATTTTCACCGACGGTGTTATGTTCGGTTTTCGCCTACAAACTGGCAATGTTGATCGCCACGTTTAAACTGCTTAAAAAGAACGAGGTCTGTGGGGTCTATAGGGCCCCACAGACTATCGTTCTTTTTATCCTTCTTAATCGCCGATTAATACTGCATCATAATTTTAGACTGTCTTAATCGCCAAAAGCACCTAATTTAATTTTAAACCGTCTTAATCGTCGAAAGCTGCAGTCTTACACAAAAAAACATTAATGAAGCGTGTTTATTTGTTACAATAAGGACGATTAAAGGCGTTCTGCACCACACACTTCGTTTTTAAATAAGGGACGGACGAATCGACGATTAAGATTTCAAGCGCTGCCAGAAATTTTCACCGACGGTGTTATGTTCGGTTTTCGCTCACAAACTGGTAATGTTAATCGACGCTCTTGATCGCCACGATTAAAACTGCTTAAAAAGAACGAGGTCTGTGGGGGCCTTATTACGTTATACTTTGACAAGTTTTAAATACAGGGGTTTATCCAAACAATTAAAACCACAATTAAATCATAAAACACAAAATTCAAAGATAATTTTTGAAAATTTGAATAAAAAGTAGTAGAAAAAATTATTTACATTCCTCTAGAGTGAATTGCATTTCCTCCCTTGTATTTTAATACCCTCCGCTTCGCGTCGTGCATTAAATTATCCGCGGGAAAAAAACGGAGTGTTTCCTCCCTTGTTATGTAAATAAAAAAATCATATACAAATTATATCAAAACATTTTCAAAAGTTAAAGTTAAGTTCTAGTTTCACTTATAATTTTAGTGTTAAAAAAATTTCTGGACCTTAATTCAACAACACAGGGGGTAAGAAAATCTTGCACATAAACTGTCAGAAAAAAATCCACTTGTTAATGTTGTATGCCTACCAATATTAGAATCATTTTTAATAAGAAAAAGTCAGTAACCATACTTACAAAACCCAACGAAGTGGGGCTGGTAATAGAGAGCAAGCCATGAAAAGTAATTTTCCCTCAAAATAAAATATGCTGTTTTTTCTTCAAACGTCGACAAATTAATGGAAAAACATCTCTTTTTAATAGTAATTATTATTAAAGATAAGTGGGTTCGCAAGGCGGCTTAGACCGGTGAATATTGATATAGTAATATAACATAAAGATGTTAGTGGATACTCTAAAAAATAAATATTTTTTAAAATTTCGTCTCCGATCGCGTTTTAATTTTTAAAAAGCAGTTATTGGGTTAGTTCGATCAAATAATAAATAAAAATATTAGTTTTGTTTTAAGTTTAATAAATATTGAGTTGTTGACGCTTGTTTTGTTGTTTATTTGTATCTATGTTGCTATGATAAAACTTTTTCCTCCGCCGGCGGGAAACTAAAAAAGTAAAGCTCGGGCGGAGGAAAAATGAAACTTCACGGTCGCCTACACAGTCAAGTAATGACTGATTTATTGATGTTTGAAAAAAATATTTTATTGGTTTAAAAAGTTAGTAACCATGATTACTAACTTGGTTTTTTCTCAATCGAAAATGACCAGATATAGGTAGGAAAAAAATCCTAAAAATTTTAAGGTTGCTGTGGTTACCTGTAAACATAAAATTGTCTTACTGGCTTAAAGTCACAGGTGTAAAATTTTTGAGGGTAATACCGCGGGTGCTTAAAAATTACCAATAATTTTCATGAAAGCTTGTTTTTTATAATTTTGAATTTGTATAACAAGCTTGAATGAAAATTATCTGGTTAATTTTTATACACGAGCGGTATTTAGGGAGAATATTTCTAGAATGGAGAAATATGGAAGTATTATACTATTAAAATGGTTTTTTTTGTCATACAATTTTCAATTTCATGCAACATAATTAAAACTATATAACTGAAATTGTTTTTAAATTACTTTATCTATTTCTTCATTCTGCACCTGACCAAATCGACTCATTTTGACTGATTTTGACGTTTCTAATTGACAATACAAACAAACAGGTTCGATTGTTCTGTGTTTGTAAGTAAGTGGAAATACCAAGTTGTCTAGGCAACGTGAAATTTCCGGTGAATTTTTTTGATTTTTAACGTGTCTTATGGGAAAATTTATACATCAGTGAAATATTTACCTTAATTAGATATGTTCACTTATTTAGAACATCTTTAAATATTTTGGCAAATAAAACTCCCAAAGCAAAGATTCTTAAGTACTAATTAGACAGATCTTCCAATGAGGACTGAACGGGGCCCTATTTGTGATTTTCCTTTTAATTAAAAAAAAAATGTGAATTAGCCATCTTGTGTATTTTTCCCGTAGAATCCTAAATAACACTTTAAAACTTGGTTTAAATTAAAACAAAAGAGATAAAACAGAAAATGAACATTTTTTTATGGGACACCATATAGGTTCGTTTTTAAGAGCGTCCTATTTTTTTATACATTTTAATAAAAAGGAATTCATATTTACCTTTGGTAGCAACATGATAAATTTACTATATAACGGTAAAATTAGACGATTTAAATTAGAAAATAAAAAGGCTGTATTCTGTCAAAGTCTAGCGTTTAGTGTTAATTAAAATGGAAAAAAAATATGTTATCAAAAAGGAAAACAAAACACTATTTGAGTCGCTTTTAAAAAACAAATAATATAAGAATAATTTCCTTAAATGTTCTTCAAGATTCAACTAAAACAAAATAACCAAAACGACTACTTCATTTTTTTTTCTTAAATACAAAGAAAGCCACAAAAGTTTTTTTCCTGTTACATTTGTTCTTATTTTATTTGCACAAGACATTTATGTAATTAAATTTCCATTTTGAGGCCGAAAATTATATTTTACGCCTGATTTTACACTTTCTTTTCATCGGTAAAATTTCGTTAACTATTTCCTGATTCTGTTAGATATTTATTATTGATGGGATTCAGCATGGCTGGTAGACTTTAAAGAGCCTTTATGCGGATATGCTAGTCTTAAATATTTCTTTAAAATAACTTAACGATAGCATGTAAACTGATTTTCGAAAAAAGAAGGAAAAAGTAATAAATAAACTGGGTCTTAAAGTTTGTATTTACCTAAAACTATACTTATAAGTTTTGTCCGGTTAATATACCATATTATACAGGGTGTCCGGAAAAATGTAGGAAATCTCCCGGATATGAAAAATACACGTGAAAAGAATACTACGAGTTCATATAAACTTTTTTCGTATAGGCATCCTCTTCGGAGATTTTGGCTCTCAAAGAGCCACAGTGGAATTAAGTTTTTTAGACATAATAATTGAACCATCGGGTATATTCCAAATGTATTTTAATGAGATGTAATAGCAAGAAAGACTTTTCCAATTACCATCAAAGAAAGTGTTATGAATGACTCACAGCTGCAGGGACGAACTAAAAAATGTAGTGGGGGTCAAAAAAGTTTAGGTTAATTTACTAGCCCAGAATTAATTGAATTAAAACCACAAGTTAAAATACCACCACTTTAATTTCTAAATAATAATTATATTTATTTTAATTCCTAGGCGATATTGTAAAATTTAAGGATTTAGACGGGAATTGTTTTATTTTAAGTAATTTTAAAAACCCAGGGGAGGGGATCGACGGACCTTCCCTGACTCCCCATGCCGGCGGCAATGGATCCACAGTTAAAGTAAATATTTAAGTTGACGGGTCAGTTCCTGTTTGACCTCCGATCAGTGAAGTGCTCGCGATAAGAAAACTACATAGTTTTTTCCGGGAAGGCGGCTGAAGGCGCTGTATCAACAGCTTTTACCATCGGGGATCAAGGAGAAACTCAAGCCAAACGATGGAGTCCTTCTTCTGGGGCTAAGCGCTGTGAACGAAGATTCCTATACCTGTATCTTTCTGAGAGCCCCACGCACGAAGAATTTTCCTAATGGCGGAAGATGGTTGCGCGCTCAGCAGGAAGGAACAGTACTGACAGAAAGCGGTTATGCGTGATACCAGTAGCAGTTTCCTGGTCCGACTTTCATTTTTTGTGCCTTGCACAGATAATAAAATATTTTAGAAAATTTTAAGTTTTTGTGATAAAATCGGAATTTCCGGGGGCTTCGGGCCCGACAAGCCAGAAATTCCACTGACGAAGCCTGGGAAAGCTCACGTTGCCCGCAACGCGTGTCTGGAAAGGGGAGAGCTGGCAAACGATTTCCTGGAAGAAATCAAAGCCAAAATACGGAACAATTAATCAATAAGTTGACGGGACTGGGGAAGATACATAAAATAAATGATGGATATACCAACAAGGTTATAATTTTGTTTTTATATCATTATTATTTACTTCCCCATTCATAAAACCCTGAGAGGTATCAACTTTAGCCAACTATCCATATTTTAATTTTATTATATTTATATCAGTAATAAATTTAATATCTTTATTGACAATTTATTTATTATCTGAGATTAATACAATTATTTTAGGCACTAATAATACCAAATAAAGCTAATTATGTTATGTTATAACCAACAACCTTAAAAGATAATAATTACGAAAGTGGTTTGGTAAAAATTATATTTTTAAAGTTATTTCCGCCTCTTTCATTTTTCCAATGTATATTTCTATTGAGTTTCCACTGGAAAAGAAATCATATATTTTAAGTACAATTTTAATAAAAATACTTACTATTATAATTACCTATTTAAGCAGCAATTTTGATATATTTGTTTCAAGCGTTTTGGCTATTGTAAATTTAAAAAAATAATAATAAAAAAATAGTTAAAGAATCGCAAAAAATAAATACTGAAAGAAAACTAAAACATCATTTTAAATCAATAAATTATTTCTTATTTAAAGAAAAAATAAATTATTGGCAAGAATCCATCCTTATACGTATATGTACCTATGTTGAATTTTTAATTAAAAACAATGTACTCTGTTGACCGAATATGGTACATTATTTGCAAAGTGAATGGGAACATCAAAATATCCGTTTAACAGTCGTATCTTACGCAATGAATCTCGTTTTTATAAATAAATCCGGAGAATATATATTTATAAGTCCCTTAAAAAGCACAGTTAAACTTAATACAGACCTAAAAATACAAAAAAACAATTCTTATGTGAACAAGGTATATTTGTCTTAGAAACAATATGACAACAATACAGTGTGCTTTGTATTATAGAACCTTTTAAAGACTCTATTTTTATTCATTTATAAAAAAAATATTATGTAATTTTTTTGATCAATAGATATGCTTTTGATCAAAGAATAAGTAGCTACAGCTCCATTCAACAAGAACGAAACATAATCATATTGTGCCGTTCGTAGTATTAAAAAATATGTGAAATAGCTATTTTGTAATTTTGTTCCCGTAGAATCTAAAGGAATAGTTTTAAAAATAAGTTGAATTGAAACAAAAAAAAAATACGACATGAAATTAACATTTTCCTAATGGGACACCACCAATGCCAAAAAGAACTTGAAGTCCTGGGAGAACGCAACAGGGTAACTCTCTTGTGGCTACCAGGACATTTGGGTATAGAAGGCAACGAAAAAGCGGATAAGCTAGCTAGACAGAGATCATCCACATCATACTTTGGACCAGACCTGCCCTTGGAGTGACCAAAACCACAGGACGAGGGCACACCAGGAAATGGATCCGAAACAACCACGAGGAATACTGGGGGATCCCCAGTAGAATAAGACATGAAAAAGGCTACGTAAGGGGCCCATCCAAAACAACGAAGAAAGAACTACTTAGACAAAGACATCGCAAAACAGTAGAGCTGCTAACAGGGCACAATAACCTAAGAGGACACACACACAAGATAGGTTCATACAATGAGGACCCAAGTTGCAGAATGTGCGATGAGGGGAAAGAAACAGCCTATCATATCCTATGCGAATGTGAAGTGTTAAATCACAAAAGACAGGCATTATTTGGTAAACCAAAAATGAGCCCACAGAAATATATCAACCAACCAGGCTCGGGATTATACAGACTTGTAGAAGAAACAAGACTAGTAGGAGGATTGGTATAAAAGATAATGGGAGATTAGGCACAAAAAGCCCTAGAGGCACCTTATTTCCTGGCTCGTTGTTATGATACGTATTGTTAAAAATAATATTGTTTTTATTTTACGTAACAACAAAAAAAAATTAAATATGTATTTCCCTTTTACTAACATGTAGTAAACGTAGTAACAAACGAGAGACTTTGAGAGAATACTGACTTTATGTGTTTTTAAGGTATTTATTCTTACATTTTTCTGTTTTAAAATTTTTGCATATAAATTAAATTAATTTTATTGTTACTAACGCCGATAGCCTTTTTAGTAAAATATATCGAAAAAAATAAAACTTTTTCGAAAACAAACCAATAAATTGGGTCCCATTTAAGGAAATGTTATTTTCATGTCGTATCACGATTTCCTTAGTCCAAATATTTTTTTTTACATCTTTTTTTAAACATAACGAAAAACCACAAATTTGGCCCAAGTCAGTACTTGTTTGTGTTTAAAAAAAAGCAATCTAAGTTTTTTAAAAGAAAACCCATTAGTATCTAAAAAAACATAGAAGGAAAAGCGTACTTGGACACATCATTTTTATTTCATTTTCTTTTAAATAATTTTATTACATTAAAATTAATTCATTCCTTTATTAATGGCAACCTGTTTTTTATACATATATTCGTTTTGGTTGAAAAAGTCTTAAACTTGTTATATTTAAAGGAGACGGGGACACTTATATAAATAAGTCCATTAGTAAGGGTTTATAATTATACAGGGTGGCCCACCCCATTCGCCTCGGTTTTTTTACGAGAAATGAAAAGAGTTGGAGAAAAACTTTTAGCACGGTCATATGTGGGTCCATGAGAAGCATATTTCAAAATTATTTTAAAATATACAGGGTGACCCAAAAAAAAGTACATATCAAAGTTATATTTTTTCTTATGGAACACTCCATATTTTTTGGTATTTTTAGATACTATAGACTAAATAAAGGTGAGTTATTGTTATATTTCCTATACCTAAAACTAACCGTTTCTGAGAAATTTAGAGAAATTAAAAAATACAGACCATAATTTAAAAATTGTTTACACCCTGTAACATGTAACGAGCTGCTCGTAATTAAGTTTATTGCTTAGCTTAAGGTTTAAGTTAACTATCATATAAAAGTTTTACCTTAATATTATACAGAGAATTGAAAAAATTGCCTTAAAGTTTGGACACACATTTTATTAAATAACTTCCTTAAGTTAAATGAAAAACCCTGTATTTAGTGGCCTATTTTGACGCGGAACTAAATTCCCTTTAAAACCATATTAGGGTTTCCTATACCTATCTCTTCTGCTTTTTATGCAAAAGGCGTTTTTATATTTGGCTTATCCTTTTTCTTAAAAATGGAACACCCTGTATTGTTATTAAAAAACCTTTTTATTAAGGGTCACGTAGATTTACTAAAAGCACAAGTTTAAATTTTTGAAAATAAGATGTATCTCAAGCAAAATGCAGGCAAAAGTAATAACTTCAATTTATTGCCATTTCTCAAATATTACAGCATTCTTAAAAATGAGGATCGAAATATAGTAGAAGGCACTAATTGTTGAGACAAAATATGTTAAATTGCCCTTGTTTCTTAGCAAATGTATCAGACTTTATTTTTCATAACAACGGATTAGTTAACAGACATAACTTTCACTACTACAGTGACGAAAATCCTAATAGTTTTGAAACCCTTGATCACCAGCACAGATGGTCTGTTAACGTGTGGGGTGGAATAATTGGAACACGAGTAGTTTTATTTTACCATAAAATCTGAATAATATAGGAAACCCTAATATGGTTTTAAAAAGAATTTAGTTCCGCGTCAAAATAGGCCACTAAATACAGGGTGTTTTATTTAACTTAAGGAAGTTATTTAATAAAATGTGTGTCCAAACTTTAGGGCAATTTTTTTCAACACTCTGTATAATATTAAAGTAAAACTTTTATGTGATAGTTAACTTAAACCTTAAGCTAAGCAATAAATTTAATTACGAGCAGCTCGTTATATGTTACAGGGTGTAAACAATTTTTAAATTATGGTCTGTATTTTTTAATTTCTCTAAATTTCTCAGAAACGGTTAGTTTTAGGTATAGAAAATATAACAATAACTTACCTTTATTTAGTCTATTGTATCTAAAAATATCAAAAAATATGAGGTGTTCCATAAGAAAAAATATAACTTTAATATGTCCTTTCTTTTTGGGTCACCCTATATATTTCAAAATAATTTTAAATTATGCTCCTCATGGACCCACATATGACCGTGCTAAAAGTTTTTCCCCAACTCTTATCATTTCTCGTAAGAAAACCGAGGCGAATGGGGTGGGCCACCCTGTATAAAAACTCGTAAGGATTAACTCTCTTCATTACACTAGTCGTGAAGAGGGGCAAAAATGTGTAAAATAATGAAAAAAGAAAATAATGACTTCTTAGAACTATGTTTGGCACAGCCTTGGTTAACATATACAAATACCTGAAATGATAATTTTATTAACAATCTAATAATATTATGTTGATGATATGCATAACGGCAAATTGCTATAAAAATTTAAATTGTTAATGGAGAAGCACGTATATTATAGTTACTAGAGTATCTTTTCTTCAAAATTAACAATAATCAACATTGAGCAATAATAATTCAACTTTACAGTACTAAAAGTATCGGGGTACGAGTGGCGGGAGGGTAAGCGAGTGCGATGCATGTAGGCTGCGGAGCGTTACGTCAGTCGATCGGTCGCGAGCCGCGGCTGTGTATTTGGGATTTGTCCTTTGCGCACTTGCACTCCGCAAAAACGGACCGCACAAACGTTGACGGACTATAATACAGGATTGCACAAAAAAATCGTACGTGAATTATAATTGAACCTTCTAATTTCAATTTTATTTTTTCTTTATTTTTACTAGATTAGGTACAAAAAAAATCCCGCATTTGGCAAATGCTCAGCTTGGCTGCAACAATAGATACCTATTTTTAAAATGTCTTCTGAGGTGGGGACCTCACCTGCGACACTTAAAGACACGAATATTTTTCAGTGTTTGATACCTATTGCTAAATAACTTAAAATATAAATAGCGTTGCGAACGCATTAAAAATAATAAATATTGAATACATTTTTAGTTTATATTTATACAATTTAAATAGGGTATAAATATGAACTAATAAATAAATGTTGGGTAGTAGGAGGATTTTAATTTCGGTAAATTTTATAATATGAAGTAGCTGAGGTTACAAATCACCCATCGCCCCTTAAATCACATCAGCGCCCTCAATTTTTTCTGGACTCCTTACCGTCCCCCTCTAGGCCTCCAGCGCCCACTTTGAGAAAGACTGGTTTAAAGTGTTTCTACAATTTTTTTGCGTATAATTTTTCTTGCACCAATTTTAGCGCCCACGCGCACTTTTTATTTTTAAAAAATTCCAATTACAATTTAATGTATAATTAATTTAATTTAATCGAATTAATTTTTTTAGAATTGGTAATTTTGGAATTTATGATAACAGAAGGAGAAAAAAAGTTAAGTAAAACAAGTGTATGATGCTTTTAGTTGTGTCAATATATTCCCGTTAAATGTTATGGTATTTGTTTAGTTGTTAACGGCAAACTTTAAAGATTTGCTAAACCGCTAATAAATAATATTTTTGATTTAGAAATGGTGTAGTCTAGTGATTATATAAAGAAAACCATTTTATTTCAAACTTATCACGACTGTGTTAGAGCCGCTTTACTCCGGTCAATCTAGACATTGAAAGGTAAATAAATTTACATCAAGCTGAAATTTAGTTAAATTGTTTAAAACATAAATATAAATAACATTTTAAAATTCCCCATCATTTCGATACGTGGAAAAAAATTGACTCGAGGTGAAATGTCAAAAAAATGTTTTTTTGCGATTTTCTTTAAAACGGTAAGTTTTATCATAAAATAACCTAAAACAAAACTTTAATATCATAAAATTATCTATAAAAACGGTACTAATATTTTTTTTCCTAAAACCCACCGTTCCTGAGATATAACGATTCAAAAAGTTTAAGCGTCTTGGTATGCATAAGAACGTCACGTATATACATCTCTGTAGCTGTAATATAAGTAACAATATTTTTCTATCGGTAATTGTAAATTACATTAAAAAAATAAAATATACATAGGTATAACTATGAGAATATAAGGTAAAATGAAGATCTAATCATTAATATCGAGAATATAAACTACCTGCTTACATAAGTATCGATATGCATGTTTTGTTAACAACACTCGAAATAAAAACAAGTGCAATTAGCTTGTCTTCGTCCAACCTCAGTTGCTGCTCGTCAACATTTTTTTCGGGTCTATTACCAAGTTTAAGTGTGGCTTGGTTATCAGCTAGACCCAGAAGACTGGGGTTGGAAGTTGGTCGATAATATATTAGAACCAATTCAGAATTTACTCCCACCTGCGCCGGAAAAACTTCTAAACACAATTTTTTGCAACTGTAAAAAGGGATGCAGTGCTTAATGTGGTTGCAAAAAACTTGGACTGTTTTGTTCTCTGGCATGCACGAATAGTCAAGGCCGGTCGTGTTCTAACGTTAAATCACCAACAGCAAAGGATTTGTTTTGATACTGACGAACGACGCGAT
>JAHBCN010016609.1:0-19382 GCA_019359885.1 Listronotus oregonensis
AAAGGGGGAAAATTTCCCCGCTATATCTCCCAAAAAATCCTACGGGGGCAAGAGCGATTTAAGGCAGCAAGATTCGTTTTAAAAAACCCAAACACAATCAACAGGGGGGAAAAACCCCCAAAAAAAAGGCGAGTCAAAGGGGGACCATTAGCCTTTTCACTGACGGCTCTAAGACCAAGGTGGCACAGGCTGTGGAAAAACTACCAACCATAAACCTAAAAAGGGGGAAAAGGGGACAATGGGCGCCGAACCCGCGTGTTTTAAACCGAACGACAGCCATAACCATAGGGTTTCAAAATTAAAGCCGAAACACCCCCAAAACCCAAAAGATCTGTATTATACAGACAGTAGGAGGCATTACTACCCGAAAAGACCACGATTACGGGGGTTTGTAGAAGTCATCAAGCCCTGATAACATCTCTAAAAATGGGGAAAAACCCCTACCTTTTTTTAAAGGGGGCATGACATATCTAAAGGTAATCCCCCCGCTGCCCTTGTGGCCGGGGCGGCTGCGGGAGGAAACTGTTGGTCCTGTCCCCACCACTGGACTGACAACAAAAAGGATTAAAGGGGATTTTTAAAGAATCCCCCACGTTTGGGGGGAAAAGGGATGATACTACAACTCCTTTGCAAAAATAATGCTGAGCTATCCAGACAAGTAATAAAAAAAAAACCTTGATGCCCAAAAAGGGGAACCCCCCGGAACCAAACGGGCGTTCTAAATGGCCACTGGGGCCCCAAAACCATTTAAATAGTCAACAAAACAAGATTATTTAGAGGCTGTGAACAAGAAGAGAAGACCGCGGAACACATTCTTTGCGATTATCCCGCCCTCACATTCGAACGGAACTTATGCGGGGACGAATTGGCCATTGGGGGCCCCGAATTTAGGAAGATTCCACATAAAGACGTCGTCAACTATTTCAAATCAATAGGTTGGACGACACAGTGAATCCCCCGCCTAAAAGGGGGGCCCCAAAAAAGGGGACCTACTGAGGTCTGGTGCGGTGGTATATTACCATCCTCTGAACCCCTGGGATCAGACCCCCCCAAAAAAATATAAAAATTTTGGGAAAAAATTTTTGTTTTCACAAAAAATAAAGATCGTTTTGTAATCTACAAATATGGTATTTATAATTTTTTTCGAAAAACTGTTAGTTGTCGAGATGGGGGGACCCAAAAGCCCCCTTTTTATTTCAGCTGCCGCTCTACCGCCAGAAAGCCGCTATCTTCATGGTTTCCCCCAAATTCCCCCGGCGGATGAATTGTTCCATTACCGGACAATAATATAAATTTTTTAATCATTTAAATTTTTTTCGGGGGGGAAAAAAACGCGTACCTGTCAATGCAAAAGGAGTTTGGGTCCTTTGGGGGTTTTCCTAAAAAATTTAAAAAAAATTTGGGGAATTTTTTTTTTTTCACAAATTTTGAGAGTATCTCATTAATTTATTGTTTTTTTTTTAAAAAAAACGGTTTGTTATTAACATTTCTTTTTTATAAAAACCCCCTTTTAGCAAGGGCCCTCAGAACATTTCCTTTACGTTTTTTTCTTGCGTTTTAAAAAAAAAGGGGTTTTTAAAAAATCTTTTTTTTTCCCCCAAAATTTCCCCCGGCTATCAAAAAAAGGGGTTTTTAAAGAGTATGGAAGCCCCAATACGGGTGGAAAAAAATTGTCCAGGCGTGCAGGGCAGGGGGAAAGGGGGGGGTTGGGCCCCCGGCGGAGTTTGGGAATGAATGGGGAGGTCAGAGCCGGACTTCCATAATTTTTTTTACTATTTTTAAAATTTATATCATCAAATGTCAAATTTAAGCATTCACTGTTTTTTTTTTTTTTTTACAAAATTGTTGGTTATTAAACGAAACTACCATAGAATTTTTAAAAAAATTTTTGTGTAAAAATTGGATTTTTTACCATCTGATATAATATGGAAAAAAAATTTTTATTTAAATGGTCGATATTTTTTTTTTTTTTTTGTTTTTTTCCCCAAAAAAAACTTTGTAAAAAATAAAAAAAAAAAAAAAATTTTTTTAAAAAAAAATTTCCCCAAAAATTGTATGATAGTTTTATGTACTTATCACCAATTTTGTGATAAAAGAAGAGAAGATAGTGTAAAAAGAGTTTAATCTTTTAAATTTAAGATTCTGCCGCATTAAAAAGTGAAAATTTTTATAACTTCTTTTTTTGGCATATACTTTTCACTAATAACAAATCAAATCAAATCAAAAAAAAAAAACAAATTATTTATTCATGTTACTAAATACAGTGCTTACACACGTCAAAAATTTTTTTTTTTGTTAACATGTACTTTTTTCATATATAAAAAATCAATGTAATTATGATAATAATCTAACTTCAAAATACATCTAAAAATAGATTACCTAAATTTCAATACAAATAAAGTTTAAAATGTTAAGAATATTAAAATAAGGGGTTACAAATATTAAAATGGAATTAACAATATTAAAATAGGATTAGAAATAGAATTTTAAAAAGGGGGGGGATTGAATTAATTACTTTTTTCCCTTTTTTTTTTTAAAAATTTTGGGGGCTTTAATTGTGAGATATCAAGTACTTTTTTTAAAAAAAAATCATAACAATGATATCCCCCACATGATAATATTCATTCATTCATTTCATACTATATCACAGTCATCAATGAACCCCCCACACCATAATAGACGCTGCACAAGCCTTTTTTTTTCATAAGATTTAAAATATTTGGGGGATAACCTAGTATTGTGTTATTTACTTTGTTAAAAAAACCATGTTATAATGTTACTGCCTTATTACTGGAATTTAATCGGTAAAATTAGGGGGGAAAATTTTTTATTTGACGAGTATTTGTGTATGTATCTCATTTGTTTTAGTGAAAATGTGTTTTTTTTGATTTTTTTAATAAGGCAAAGTAAAATTTTTAAAAACTTGGCAGAGTAAGAATGCCCAGTTCTCTGTACTTATGCCTTATCTCGTCCCTATATCCGAGCCCGCAGATTATACGTATGACCTTTTTTTGCAGTCCAAATATTCTATTGGCTGCAGCCGTTTTGGGGCCCCCCCCATCGGGGCCATAGGGCAGCAGAGAGCCAAAAAACCCTGAGAAGAATAACAGTGGTTAAAAATGTTTTGTAACCCTTTTGGGACCTAGGTATCCATTGTAAAGTATCCGGGTTTAAAAATTATGTGTCTACAGTATGTCGAGCTTAAAAAATTGATAAAGAAGTTTAAGAAACCAAAAATCTAATTTCTTTTAAACAAATAAGCAAAAAAGGGAAATTTAGCATCAAATTATACTTTCTTTTTTTTCAATTAGAGGGACCTGATAAAAAATTTGCCTGGTCTGCCCAGTAATTTTAAAAATTTTTTGGGGGTTTAAAAAAAAGTATTTAAAATTTTTAAATGAAATAAAAACCCAAATGTAAACCTTATTTTTTTTTAAAAATTCACAGAAATATACAAACATTGGGAAATCAGCTGAAAGATAGTTAAGATTGCCTCACTTTTCTCACTGCTATTTTTTTGAAATTTTCATTATTTTATTATTCATAATTGATATATTATTATTTTTTCGGTTACCTAACGTTACGTCTCATAAGAAGCACCTAATTTTAAAAAATAAGAAATACTGCCTAAAAATAAAAAAACCCGGGGGATTTTCCCCCCTTGGGGTTTAAAAAGGAAAAAACCCTACAACCCCAATCTTTTTTTTACATATTAAATAAAAAAATAAGCACAAAATTTAGTCACAATTTAATAAACAGTAATCACTAAAAAAAAGGGGTTTTTTTCAACCCAAAAAAAATTGCAACCACAAAATATAGGTACTCTTTGTTTTTTTTGCGCAGAATCGGCGTGGCTAACTCTGACAGTTATTTTCATACTGGGCTGGACATTTTTTGATCGAATGGGCCATAGCATTGGGCTTCCATACACCTTTAAAGGGCCATTTTCAGCGGGTTTCCACGTCGAAATCGTGATAAACTTTTTCTCGCTTGAAAGCATTCGCGAAGTCCTAAGAATTGCCCCACAAATGAAAACTGTACAAATTATTTACAGCTTTGGGTACTTTCAGGTCTTTAGTTACTGGACTATTCTATATTTTTTTTACCTTTATATCACTAGCAAAAATGTCTCATACGCATACTCTTATCGTTGCTATAAAAAAATAAGTCTATTTGAAATGTGGCCTAATGAGTTTTTTATATTTTTAATAATTCTGGTTAATAAACATAATCGTACTTCATAACAATAAAATACTGAGAATATGGCTTACTGTAGATAAATCATAATTAAAAATGTATTTTTATAAAACTTTTAAAAACAATTAAGAATTGATAATACTTAAATAGTAATATATTTTATGTGTAAGATATTTTAAGTTATGAATTAGTAATTGAAAAAAAAAAAATTAATAGAAATATTGTCGTAGGTCATGCATTTAGAAAAAAGCAATGTTCGAATTTTTTTCGCAGGCAGACTCGTAACGTCAAAATAGGTTATTACTGTTTTATATTAATTGTTTTTTTTTTTTTAAAAGAAGAAAGTTTTGAATTTTTTATTTTTTAATTAAATAGCTAAAAATACAACTTTCTTGTCTTTTATTATTTTTTTCTATCCTGCTTTGTTTTGGAGAAAAAAAATCAATATTAAATTATTATAAATTATTACTTTAGATAAAGCAAAAGGTAAAAGAATATATTTATATAAAAAAACTAATAAATAACCATTTAGTAAATTCAAACAAACTTAAATATCCTTCCACACAAATTTAATATTTTATTGTTTTTTTTTCTAAGACAGAGTTTAGCCTTCCAGGCATCGAATGGACCAAACCCGGGGGAGTCTGTTTCTCGTAACATTCCACCCCCAAAAAATTTTAATTTTTTACTTTTGCGGCTTAAACTCCATTTTCCTATTTATTTTTTTTAAATAATAACTTTAATCAATTTCCAAAAATTTAAATCTGAACCGTGCGGGGCCCGGGTAAAACCCCATACGCTGGTCTTCCATCCATTCATCGATTGTCGGGCCGTTAACGGGACACATATAAAAATTTTTTTCCGAAACAATCCATACAGAAGGAAGCGTGGATATTCGTGTAGATCAGTTAGTCCGCAGAACCTCTTTTCGATAAAATATCATACACCAAGTCCTTGTGCACTCAGCCACCCTTAAACATTTACCGAAAATCGCCCTCTACCTCTGTCCTTTTTCATCAAATCGTGTTTCTTGAGGCCTATATACCTTAAATATCCCATTGTAGCACGACTGAATCACTTTTTCATTGGTAATTATTATATTTTTTTTAAAAGATCGGAGGTTCCAAGTAAAATTGTACAGCAAATCCAAAACGTTGTTTTTTTTTTCATTTGTTAAAAACGGTTTTTAAAGGGTGCCTGACAGCGCAATTCGTATTTTGCCTTTTTCTTCGCCGTGCGGTTCTAACCGATGCGGGGAAATTCTTTCCGTTTTGTAAACTACCGATTTAAAGGGTTTTTCTCAAAACATTAACTAAAAAACGGGAATTAAGCTTTTCCGCCACACCCCTTTCGGGCCAACCACTCTGTTAATTAAAAAATAATTTTTTTTGAAAAACAAAAAAATTAAAAAAGGGTGTTTTTTTTATTTTCCTTTTTTTGAGGGGAAAGCCTTTTTACAAAGGGGAAAAAAATTGTCCAAGTTTTAAACGTAACTGTACCTGTATCTTCGTAGGGGGGGGGGCGTAGAAAAATGTTTAGGGGAAACTTGTCATAATATTTTTAGGTTTTCTATCAGATCCCGAGGGGATTGCCCACCTTTAGGGAAACCCTGTATATATTCATATCTAGTACACAGACGTTTTTAGTTTTTTTTTGTCGTTTTAAATATTTTGCAGCAGTTGGCCAGAAAAAATTATTAATCCTAGGGATATAGTTATTTATGGTACTAGTGTGTTATGTTGAAAATATGCCACGCGAAAAAAATTATACCATAGGCCGTCAGGTCGGGTGGTATAATTTTTTAAGTAACTTAAAAAACATAACACACTAGTAGCATATAATGCTTTATCCAACAACTGAGAAATCATCAACACACAAGCAGCAGGTTTTATTTAAGAACTAAAAAATATTACCACAAAAATCCCGAGATTCTTCTGACAAAGAGTGCAAAGTTTTTGAAAAATATCCATTCATTTAAGAAAGATAAGAAGAATTGACATCACCTTTATGAACCAAATATCCCATCCTTCGCTCGACCGGTTATCTGTATAAGAAAATCGACATTTCAAAATATGGCAAATTAACTAGTTTCTTAAAAAGTAAATCCCAAGGATACAAACCCAAAAATTCCAAAACTTAAGAAAGAAATAAAATCGAAACCTTTTTACGGCGAGGTCCCGACAGTAAGTATTTTCTAGTAAAAGTAGCTTTGATTTTGGGAATTACTGGGGCATATAGATGTGATAGAACACACATTTAAAAATTAAAAATGAGATACGAAATTATTTTTTTGTTGTGTTGCCAGACACAAAAACTAAAAACAAGAAGTTTTACTATTCTTAAAGAAGGATTTCCAGTAAAACCCTTATTACTGCATTACCCAAGTGCGAGAAAAAGGTTAATTGCTACTTATTGAAAAAATGTCTGTTCTTTACATGCAATATGTGGGCTCAGAAGTATTTTTGCCTACTGAATACGAATCCGTTGCAATTCTTAAGTTTGCTTCATTAATCTTTAGCAAATAGCTGAATATCTTCAGAAAAATGAAGAGTTTTTATGAAGGATTTTGCTGGATAATGAAGGGCGATGAATGGTCTAAGAGCTGGAGCCGAAAAATCATCGTCATCAGTAATAAGGAGTTTCTCCCTTAAAACATGTTCATTTAGTATTGTTAATTATGTTTCCGCGCAGGCTGACAACCTCTTGAATACAGGGGGTAGCAACAATGGGTAAAAGTGCAAAATTTTTTGGGGAAAAAATCGTCATCGAAAATAGGTAAGGGGCGGACAGATAGGTGGATACAAAAGGAACGGCGGATAAGGGTAAAGAGGGTAAAGATTTAGGCAAAAAATCGTCATCGATAATATGTCAGCCATTTCGACCATTTAAAGTTGAACCCCTAAGGTGTCTAAATCAAAAAGGGCTGACAGCTAGGTGGATACCGAGGGCAGTAAAACGGGGTCAAATTTTCACAAAAATAAGTCATTTATTATTATTATCCGTAATACCACCCTATATTTTTATACAATTTGGCACACATTTACTATGTATCAAGAGACATTTTTTAGTGTACAACATTTTTTTATTTCCACCAGTGGCGTTCATAAGGAATTTGACCTGCCTATTTTGGCAAATATTGATCGTACGTCACTGATTTCTCTTTAATACAAAATGTTTTTGAAATCCCCAATCATTTATAAGCAAAGTTGCTTCCCTGTTTTTTTTTTCAATCCTATGCCACAGATTTAACTAAACCAGATGTGAAAGCCGGGTCGGCTCGATTGAAGTTTTTGACTCGAGCAACACACAAAGCAATCGCTATAGACAGAGACATTCTTTTAACGGGCAGCGGCTACCCCACTACTGAAAATCTTTTTATTTAAAAGACTTTTTTTTAAGGACAGGAACTGTTTGCACGAATCTGTCGTAAAAAGGTATGCAAATTAATAATGACCCCATTTTTAAGCTTCAGTATTGGAATATGTACTTGGGTTTAATATTAAAATACAGGTGTCCAAAATCTGGACTGGGTCAAATATCTCGAGAACGAAAGGTTGGTTTCCAAGGTGCAACTGAACTTTGTTTTTGACACAATCGTCTATCTAATTTTCTGATGTCAAAAACCACCCCACTCCTCTTAAGGGGGTGAACGTAAGGGTGGTTTTATAATTTTAAATAAAAAACCCTATTTTTTTTGCATTTTCGGTTCCTCAAAAAATTCTGGTTTGTTTTCCCCCAATTTCCCACCCCTTCACAGGGGATGAAAAAAACGAAAAAAGTTAAAAAAAAAAAAAAAATAAAACTGAACAGTTTAAATATTTAAATAAATCCGCAATAAAAATAAACATGTACAAAAACATGTTCCCAATCTCTTTCACCCAACCCTCGCCACCCCTCCACGGGGATAACAAAAATTATTTAAACAAAATGAAACTGAACATTTAAATTCTTAATTAAATCCATAATTAAAATAAACATGTCAGAAAAATATGTGACCCGATAAAAAATTTTCCCCCCTTCCCCAAACCTTGCCACCCTTTCATGGGGGATGACAAAAAAAAAAAAATAATATTGCAAAAAAAATTTTTTTTTTTATTACGGATTTAATTAAGAATTTAGAAGGTTCAGTTTTTTTTTTTTCCCCCTGAGGGGATGGAAAAGGGGGTTAAAAGAAAGGGGGTTCTTTTTTTCCCCCGGTTTTAAATTTAAAATTTTTTAAACTGTTCGGTTTTAGTTTATTTTTTAACTTTTTTTTTCCCACCGGAAGGGGGGCCGGGGGGGGGAAAATTGGGGGAACAAATTTTTTTAAAACCCAAAAGCTCCACCCTTACGTTCCCCCCTTAAGGGGGGGCGGGGGTTTTTAATGAAAGTAAATTTTTAAAGAAAAGGTTTGGAAACCTTTTCCCAATAACCCATCCAGTTTTTGGGGCCCCTTTTTTTTTTTCCCAAAAGGCGCCAAAATTTTTAAAACCCCTTAGGCACAGGGGGGAATTTTTTATTTACACTAGAATTTTCTCCAATAAATATTAATAGTAGAAATACCAATATTGCAATATTCAAATCTTAAACCCCTATTATGATAGAAATACCAATGTTAAATTTTATTCAAATTCTCAATTAATCACCCTTACAATATTCATAATTTAATTTTTTTTTAAGTTCTGACAATTTTAAGCGCATTATAATTTGAAATTGTGATTATTATACCCACAAAGAAAGCCCGTAAAAAAAATGTCTATTGTTTTTTTTGAATCTGAATAAATAAATCGAACTTACCGTATAGAGTCATTAAAGCGAAAAAAAAGTTATTTTAATTATTATTAGATGTACAGCACTACATATGCACTTATAACCTGTCATGTTATAAAAATTAAAAAAAAATAAATATATTAAAACGTTTTTTACGCCCGCATCCCCCTCTTTCATTAACTAGTAAACAAACAGTTCAACGCACGCAGAAAGGGCCCCCCGTACTAAATGATCCAGCCTTGGGCGGACCATTATAGGGGGGCCCCTCCCCTCCCCCCCTATGTTTCGTATCGGGTTTTTTTAATCTGGGCCTATGCACCGTTTTCGCTTAACGCAAATTTTTGAACGCCACTGGTGGAAATAAAAAAAAATGAAAACACTGAGAAATGCCTCTTGATTCATAGTAAATATGTATTTAAATTTTATTAAAACATCTAAAGGGGAAAATTTAATAACAATAATAAATTATTTATTTTTGTGATAATTTTACTCCCGGGGGACCCCCTTTTTCAGCCCTTTTGGATTAAGACAACTTGGGGGTTTAAAAATAAAAAGGAAAAAGGTTTTACATATTATTAATGACGTTTTTTTCCCAAATTTTTTCCCTTTTTTCCCCTTTCCCGCCCCTTTTTTTATCCACCTAGCTGTCAGCAACTTGGGATTTGAGCAAAGGGGGGGTTAAAAACTTCCCGGGAAAAAAAATTTTAAACATATTTTCGATGACGATTTTCCCCAAACTCCCCGCCCAATTTTTCCCCGACAAATTTCCGAACTTTTCGAAAACCCTATTTGATGAGGGGTTTTCCCCCCTCAAACAAAACAGTACTGCAAGATTAGCAATCAAGAAGGGTTAAAAAAACAAGTGTTTTCCATTCACACATGCATCCATTATTACTGTATTTTATATAAATATTAAATTAAAATATGTTTAACACTTTTTAAAGCAATGTTTCATATTGTTATCTTTTAAAATGTCAACAAAGATTTAAGGCCTTGTTTATAAGTAAAAGCTTCTGTACTGTAAAAATAAAATGGTAATACATTTAAACATAAAAAATTAATATTGTAACACTAATAAATAAAAAGCTTCGATAAAAATTTTTCCCCAAGGATTTTTTTTGATGTTTTTATTTTTTTTTATTTTATATAAAAATTTTCCCCAACCTTTTTTGCGGGATTATAACACCAGTAATAACAGAATACAATATGAATCCCAAATTCTATTCAATTTTGTTTAGTGTCCTTTTAGCTAGTACCTTCGTTCATGGTAAGTAAGTTTAATTGTGTGTTTAAATAATTTGTTTTTTTTTTTAATTTTACTCCCTTAGCCCAGTACTTATTGTTCTTTTTATAAATATAAATTTAATTTAAGCACTTAAATGCAACAATTTTATGTGCCCCAACTCAAGAGCGACGTTTTTTTTTATGAAAAATCATGTATAAACCACTAACATTTTTTTACCTATACTATTGATTGATTGATTGATTGATAAACTAAATACACAAGTTGAGGTTTTGTCCGCCTGCAAAACCCACAGGGCTTTTTATCTCTTGTGTATTTGTTTTTTGTTAAAAAATTTACACCTTAGACCCCGGGGTTGGCCCTTTTTTTTGTTCTTTTCTGGTCTCCCCCTCCTGGTGGTTGGGGGCCACCATGAGGGGGTTTTATTTTTTTTCCAAGTAATGCAGGGCACTCAAAATGATGTGAGATTCTGTCTCTTCCTCTTCGTCACATAGTCTCAAAAAAGGGGTTTTTCTCTATAGATGCCCATAGTTTGCATTTTTTTTTCTTAAGGGGGAGTGTCCGGTTATTAATCCCCTCACTATTCAATCGATTCCTTTTTTTAGTTTTAGTAATTCACTTGTCCCCTTTTTTTCGATGGTGGGTTAACATTGATTTACCGGATTTTGCCTTGGAATGTGGTTCCAATTTTTACTGATGTTGTGTTTGGAAACCCCCCAGTCGTAAACGAACCCCCAAAGGTTTTGGTATTCCAAAAAAAAGGGTTTAGGTCCCACAAACATTGCTGCGGAGCCTCGCCTGGCCAGGGAGTTCTGCATTTTCATTTTTCCCCGTATTCCCCCCCTGTCCCCGGGACCCAAAAGGCTTTGTTGTGGTTTAAAGGGATTCGCAGTTCCCCAAACCAACCTTGGGTTACTTATTGAGATGCCAAAAAAATTTTTTGGCCGCTTGACTATCAGAGAAGATAGTAATGTCCCTGTCCCCTTTTCTCCTCCTCAAAAATTTTCTCCGCAAATTTTAAAGCATATATTTTTGCTTGGAAAATAGTGGCATATTTCCCCAGGAAGCTTAAGCATTAAACCTGGGGGTCATACCATGTATTCCTGCGCCGGCTCCATTGTCAGCCTTGGATCCATCGGTATACAAACCAAATTCCGAGACTGACCAGGAGATCGCTCACTACCGCCCCAGGTAAGCTGGGTTTTGTATGGTCTGGGTGTATTTATCCGTTTTGGCATTGTATCACTGCTCATCTCAAATATTGGGTTTGTGATACTGCTCGTTATTCTGGTGTGTCCTAGGGCAGGCCCAGAGCACCAGTTGCCGTTGCATTTCAGCCTGTATGCCCCAATCCTCGCCCCCGCCTTAATAATTATACCAAGAGGACGGAGGCTTAGTAGGGTTTCCATGGCTGCAGTTGGAGTGCTTCTAATAGCTCCCGTTATACAGAGACATGCTAGTCGCTGGAGTTTGGATAACTCCAGCTCTGCTTTTCTCTGTACCTATACTAAGCGCTGAGAATAAAATTACATGCTTTCCTTATTCTGTAGGTACACCAATAAAAAAATTGCTGTTCCTTTAAAAGTATTTTCTTTCTTGTCAAGAGAACCTCCTTAAGTATCATAATAGAAGTTTTAAAGGGTGTTTTTTCCCACAAAATTTAGCAGGGTTTTCTTACGGGTGTTTGTACCAAAATTTTCCAAAGGGGTCATTAATGGATCTTCTTCGGAGCATATGTGGGATAGGTCTTCCTCGCTGCGTCTCCGTATCCGTAGTACTGCTCCGACTAGCTCTAATTGTGTAAACAGGACTTCTTTACCCCTTGATGGTTAAAGAACGGGGGCTACATCACTGACCAAGCTTAGGCCGGCGGTACTAAGCAGCTCACTTCACGCTGCTTTGCGCCCTTGGCGCGCTTTTGGTTGGTGTTCGCAACATATTACTGATTGGTTGTTTTAAAACGGTGGGTACTGCACCTTAACCACGGTTCTACCGTATTAGGTTCCCTTTTATAACGTTTTTTCGCGTCTCTCTGCCAAATCTCCCTTAGTTAGCACGGCGGTCAGTTCCAAAAGCGGCACCTGGTGCTCGCCTTCTATGAAACTACCAAATCCGGCTTCTCTTCATGTACCAAGCGTTGACCACGGTTCCGCCGGGTCGCAAATGCTTCTAACTACTTTCCTTTAACTCTTGGTCGTGATACCTGGTGCACTTCTTTCAACGGGGCGCTATCTTTTTGGCGCGCATTCCGGAACTAAGTCTTGACCACGGTTCCGTCGTGTCGCAAACTCTCCCTGGGACAGCTTACTTCCTTCCTGTAACGTAGCACCGCAATAGATCCACGGTTAGACACAGAGGCGGCACCTCGTGCTGCACCTTCTATGTGTCAACCTTCTGCTCCCGCTACCGCCGGTACCAAAAGAGAACCACTAATGGTGCCATGACTAAGTCCTTCTATAATATGCCCCAATACACTTCCTAAGTCTTTCGGCTATCCGAGCACGGTCAGACCTATTTCCTGGACGTCATTTTCATGGCTTCTTGTGATCCCGACATTGACCACGTGGGCGATAAATACTATTTGATTCCTACTAATATTTTAGCTCCCTATCCCGAAAATCCCGTTTTTAAATTCGCGGTTAGGCTTACTTCACCCTGGGACCAAGTGCCTACCACGTGCAATGTGGTGGCAGCTTTATCCCGATTCCCAAGAAGGAACTCTGAAGTTTAAAATTTCTATTAAACCAGGAATCGCCGTACTTTTTACGGTCGGCCTCTCCCAGTATCCTGAACAATAAACAAAAATAAATGAAACTCCAATTAAAACAGCAGGGGCTCAAGTCCACGGCGTCCCACGTTCTGCCCGATAACAAAAAAAAAAGACCTTATATATTTATTACAAAAATTTAAGGAGTTATGCTTATAAAAACAATTTTTTGGAGCATGCGAAAGCGGGCATTTTTTAAAAAATGCGCCGTTTTGTATAATTTTTTCATATATATCACAAGAGAAAAAATTTTGTCGGCAGAATATTCGAAAGGTATGAATGAAAGTTTGTTGCTTGGCATGAAATTTTTAAATTTTTGAAATGTCAACAAACTTGACTAAAACCTTGAGAACAATTTTGCCTACATAATTTTTTTTTAAGTGGTATTCGTCATGACTATTTCTCGTAAGGAGATTTTGAAAATAAACAGAACACAGAATTATTTTATTTAAAAAAAATTGCCATTAAAACAAGTAAACTAAAAACTACCTAATTACTTATATAAAATGTGCAATTATAATAATTATTAGTTTGAGCGCTGTTTTTTTCAACCACAGCAGATTGAGTTTGTACCTGGACCTGAGTACTCGTAGAGGCCGAAGCCTCATTTTCCTTATTTTGTCGCAAATTGTTAATTAAATTTAGGTGGTGCTCTGGAGTCAGCTGAAGATATGGTTTTAAAGAGTGGTACTAGAATGTCCTGTGAGCTTAATAGCTTCTTGATCACCAACTCCATTTTTTGTTAAAGTAGAGATTGCAGAAGATCGATGAGAATGATTGGTAATTTTAATTTTTTTTATATCTAAGCCAATTTTTTCAGCAGATTGTTTTGTTCACTTTGAAAAGGTATTTAAGCCCAAAGGTTTTTGTACCATACTCCTTTTTTCCAGTTGGGATGTATAGTTAAAAACAATCGCTCTGTGGTCAAGTGAGGATTAGTTGCTCTTTTTTCCATTAATTTCAAATATAATCTGAGTGGACACAGGTTTTCATTGGTTCTGTTTCTTACTAGCCATTTACTATTTGTCAAACTTTTAGAGCCTCCTTGGAAAGTTTTCGAAAATATGGGATTATATTCAACCCTTCCAGAGAAGTTGCCTAAGAAAAATTAATCTTTAAGCAAACAAAATAAATATAACAATTATTTTTTTACCTACCCTTGAGGTCCAGTTCTTTTTGAAAATACTGAATTTTACAATTAACGGCTTCGTTGCCACGCCAGGCAAGTTCAAAGGAACAAATGTGAAAAAATATTTTTTGTAATCCGTCTGGATTGTCCTCGTCGTAACATTTGACCATTTCCAAAAGATCTGTAGTGGTAAATGCTTTTGAACTCACTATCCTTTTTTCAGGCTTGCCTGAAGTTGCCGACGCTTTGCATCTCGTGCCAATCAAGCTGATTTAAATATTATGTCCTGAAATGGATCCACATTTTTGCCAAATTCTTTGAAATATTTTTCTTGTACCATCTATGCCACTGTATTCCACAAGGATTTTATACTAGACTCTTTGTAGTCCTCTCCATTTCTTTTCTTTATGTTATACTCATAATATTCTAAAATTTTTGCCAAATCTTCTAGCGAAGTATCTTTTTCCAAATTGTAATTTCATTCCTCAAGAAATTGGGAAAATTGTTCCCAAGCAGATTTTTTCGATTTCTCCGTGTTATAAGGGATCGTGTTATGAATTGCTGGTAATTGTCTCGAAAGTTGCCTCCTCTCCGATTTTAACCAAATTTGGTATACGGGGGTTTTTTGGGGCGCTGATTACGAATCTGAAAAAATTTTGTTTCGGCAACGTTTCGTTTTCAAGATATTTATCATCAAAGTTGAAAATCAAACTAACCTTATTTACACTATTCCTCCTTCTTTTTGCACAGAATTCTTGATTTTTACACCAAATTGGTACACAATATTTCACAAACATCTTTTAGAAACTTGTTTTTATATTAATTTTACATTTTTTTCCCATTTAATTGCAAACCTCCACTTTCACACGCCGCAACGTGTAGGTAACCATGTATACACTAGGCTTTTTGTAAACAATTGTAGCTGCCGCCTTTGAACTTGAGAGTTCGCAATTTAATGGAAAAAAGGTATAAAATAAATAAAAATGCAAGGTTTTAAAAGGTGTTTATAAAATATTGTGTGCCACTTTAGTGTAACAAAAAATGAAAATTAGGTTAGTTTGATTTTTAACTTTGATGATGAATATCTCGTAAACGTTGCCGAAGAAAATTTTTTGCAGATTCGTAATCAGCGCCCCAAAAAACCCCCGTATACCAAATTTGGTTAAAATCGGAGAGAAGGCAACTTTCGAGACAATTACCGAATTGCTTTTTCGATCTCAGTAAATGAATACTTCCAAATCTGTTTTCATTGTTTGAACTCATTTTTTGCCGATAATTCAAAAATTATGAATGAAAAATATCAGTTTGACAATGTCAAAAAATTGTCGCTGAAATACCGTGTTGTTGGTTTTGTCCAGGTAGCAATATTTTCAGCTGGATACCGATTTTATTGCCGGTGTAATACACTCTTATAAGTTTAAAAAATAAAGAGCGCCCATCGGCATAACATAAATTTTAAAGAGCAGGTTAAGTTAAGATAAATCCTAAATTTCCATGCAAATCTATGCATTTTGAAAAATTGCGATGTTTTGCACTGTTTTTAACTTAGTTTTCTGGACTAATTGTAATTTTTTGTTTCTTTAGCCAAATTTTCTTGACTCATCCCAAAAAAAAAAATGATTTTCAAAGCAGGCACAACTTTGCGCCTAACAACTTTTGTAAGTAATATATTTTTTTGATGTCCCTAAAAAAATTCAATATTAAAGCTTATATTATATTATTTCCTATTTCTTGTTTAATATATTTTTTAAATTTTTTGTGAATTCCTAATTCCCAATAATTGTTCTAATGCTAATTTAAATTCCTATTATAATTGAGCTCATAATCTTTTTACCATTTTGCATCAAAGTGTCTGCTCGAGACGAGAGACCTCGAGAAAAGTCTCGGCAAGGGAAGGGCGCTCTCTCGTCTCGTCAAGGCTTTAAACGGGAGAAAAATAAGTCTCGCGTCTAGACGAGACGAGTCGGGACAAGACAGGAATCTTTCGTCGTGGCGCCATCCAAATACTATGCAAGCTTTAATATGTTAAAACGTAGATTGTTTGTAGAAATAAAATCAAAAGCAGCACCTGCTCCTAGACCTGCATTGGCCCCAGCTGCTGTAGCAGCACCCCAACTTCTTGAGAGGACTGCTGGAATCCCATCAAACTGTACATCGGTAAGTTTACAAGTCCTAACAAAAGTTGAATATATTATATACCTTAATTATTTTACACACGCTCAGGTAATATTGCATTTTGAGTGGTTAGATTATGTCATTTGTAAGTGATGATTTCAAATTACTGAGGTTATTTTCAAAAGTAACGACGACAAGATTAAATGACTCTTTGTTCTGCAGAACTTGGCCGCTCATATGAAACGAATGAGCATTGGCAGACTTTTTTTGCGACAGCGAACATGACTGTGTTTTTGAGGCATTAAACTAAACAATATTTTTGGCGCCCCAATCCAAGATAGGTTTGGGGTCTTGTGAAAGCGATATCTGCATTGACCTGCGCTTGTTTTCCAAATCAGAAATACATGATGGCTTAAGAAATTGAATACTAGAGTGGAGGGTACTATCGTCAGCAAAACTATGAATGGGATTGACTGTGGAAAAGAGAAAATCGTTAATGTGATAAAGAAACAGTGTGGGCGCCAGCACTGAGCCCTGGAGCCCTCCAGCATTAATTTGGTAGAAGCTGGAAGAATGACCATCTACAGTAACTTATATACGTCGATTAGAAAGAAAACTGTAGGGCCAAGAGCAAAGGTTAGGTGAAAAACCAAAACCGTAAGAAGGAAGTTTGTTAAGAAGCCCATCATGCCAGACCTGATCAAAAGCTGAGCAATGTCAAAAGCAACGATCTGGAATTCACCAAGAAACTTAAGGATCACTACAGTTGTGTGAGACAAAGGAAATAAGATCAGCTGTGGATCATCGGTGACGAAATCCATACTGTCTATCATGTAAGATCTTGTGTTTTTCCAGGTACTTTAAGATTTGGGAATTAATGAATTTTTCTATTACTTTACAAAAAAAAAAGGATGAGATATAGGTCTATAATTAGAAGGGAGAGTTTTGCATCCCTTTTTGGAAACAGGTTGCACACGTGCAGCTTTCCAACTCTCCGAGAAAATCCCGTGTCGTAAGAGATTCGAAAGAGGCGAGTTAGGTTGGTGCAAGCTCGCGAGCACATTTTTTTGGGACGATTGCTGGTATGCCATCCAGCCCAAACGATTTTTTAGTATTAAGAGAAAAAAATACGCTTGATCTGTTTGACTTTAAAAATAATATCGGACATCTTATGAGAAACAGGGGCAACTGTTGGTAGAGGAAGATTAATAGGAAGATCAAGCGTAGAATTAGCATTAAATAGTTTGGCAAATAGTTCGGCTTTTCCTTTAGAGGTAGAAACAATTTGATCTTTAGAGATTATGGGTAAAAAATAATTTGTTGAAGTTTTGACTAATATCTTTGGCAAAGAACGAGGAAGCTCTATTGCCGTTTGAGCAAGAGAGAGGTTTATCTTTTATCTGATTGTTAAAACGGTCTTTTGCCTTTGAGATGGTCTGATTATAATGATTTCTTGCTTCGATGCTAGCCTGTCGATTTTCGGGACTAGGGTTTTGGAGAAACTTTTTGTGGGCTTGAATTTTTAAAAGTCTGGCTTTGTCACAGGTTTAGAAAACCACGGTTTGTGATTTGAAGGTGGATTCTTTTTAGTGTGGGGAATATAGGTCTTAATGCCCAGTTGAATTGTTTTGGTAATTTGTTTACATATTTCGGAAGGATCGTGAGTAGAAAAACAGGTAGGATTCGAAGGGTAGCTGACAAGAAAATTTCTCAATCTCTCAAACAATATTTTGAGCATGTAAAAAATAGAGAAAGCATCACGGTCACTAAGTTCTTACTGGTTTCGATTTTTTTGAAGATCTCGACAGTGTCTCGATCTTCAAACACTTCCTCAATTAGTAAGAAACACATACTGACCTTAATACCTAATAAACTTGTAATTAAAGTAAGTTGTTGAACAATATAAAGTTATTGTTAAACGAATTTTTTTTCTATAGATATGCAGCGGTGACAGAAATACCAACTTAAGCATTCTAGCTAATGTCGATGCAAATCTACTGGCTATAGTTAACCTAACTGCCAATGTTGGTCTTATTCTTGACATTGATGCCAACCTTGTTGTCTTACTTAATGGTAAGAAATTACTGTAGTTTAAATATTTTATTTTTAAAGTAACTGCTGAGCACTGTTGTAAATAAATTCGATTATAGGCATGATGACAGATTTTGAAGTTGTATCATATTCGGAAATATATACCAATTATAACGAATATTATATTTTGAAAAAAAAATTAATGTTAATTATAACGAAAAAATTCATTTTAAATTTTAAGTTTAAAATTTCCACCAAAACGCTCCAAAGTGTCATGGCGTCGATTGCGACGTCACGTTAGAGTAAACAAAGTGCAGAGACAAAGGCTTTTCCAAATTACAAGTTATTTTACGTGTTTTAAACATGAATTCGAAATCCTATAGGTGGTTTTCGGTTCCTTTGTGTACTTACACGTCAATAAAACCTCCTAACAAGTTATTTGTATTTGTGTCATACGAAAAAACAATACAAGATAAGTGGCTTAGGCTTGCAAGGCGTAATTTAACAGAAGTTTTGTATACAACTCAGCTTTACTCTTGTGAAGATCACTTTGACGTAAGTATCTACTTAATTTTGTAAACTTATAGTTCTTGTTTGAAGGTTCAAATAAATAAACAAATGAACAAATATTTTGGAGTTAGGTTTTGTCTATCAAATCAATCTTATCAATTTGTCACCTTTTATACATATTGATACGCGTCATAATACACACTAAAGAATCTCGTGGACATTTTAAGTCCCGCCCCGATTTTATTTTTATAAGTGCACCCCAACCGAATTGAATCCTAAAAAATCCTTTCTTAGTGGATGTCTACGCCACACAAACTATTACTGTTCCAAAGAACCTTTTTCCAAATTCTAAGGTATTTGGGCCCTACTTCTACAATATGGTCACGCATGCTAGTTGGTAGAGTATGATGTGTACATTAATAAAATAAAGGCTTCTTTCTACCTCTTATTATATGTGCAAGGAACCTTAACATGAAATTTAAAGTTACACTTAAATACAAGTTACACTACAGTAACTTAAAGCATCGTTGCCGTAAGATGCCCTGGAGGACCTAAGATAAAGAAAGCTATGTGAAAGTATTTGGTCTCTAAGTAGTAGAAAGAAACAATGACAAATAACCTTTATTTTAAAACTTGTTTAA